>CM067369.1:261392539-261532539 GCA_034401795.1 Chaetoderma sp. LZ-2023a | reverse complement strand
AACATGTGTATGTACCCGGACACGGTAATTTTTCCTGGTTTTATTACCACTTTTTTGGAAACCACGCTGCTGATCGCTGTTGAATGTTTTTCATAAAATACGTCTTTCATATTACAGACTATAAACACATTAATTATACTGCATGAGAGCGCATCGGCCACCTGCATGAACAATAGTGCACAGCCGGTCATTTAGAACAATAGCATCCAGCGCCCACTTATGAACAATAGCACACAGCTGGTTGGTATCTGTTGAATATTTTGAAACTAGCGCGAATTGAAACTTCTTATGTCAAACTAGTTTCGAAAAATAATCGCTTAAACTACCACCACACCCCGATTTAAGTTAGAAAAAACCAAAATGTTAAAATACTATATCTGATGAATATTTTGAAACTAGCGCGATTTGTAGCTTCCTATGTCAAATTAGTATAAAAAAATATTCGCTTAGACTACTACCGCGCCACGATTTAGGTTTGAAAAATCAAAATGTTAAAATATTATATCTGATGAATATTTTGAAACTAGTGCGAATTATAGCTTCCTATGTCTTATTAGTATAAAAAAAATATTCGCTTAAACTACCATTGCACCACGATTTAGGTTTGATAAAAAATTAAAAAATGTAAAAATATTGTTAATGTGTAATTTTTTCCTGCAGGTGTGATTCGCCTGTTAATGAATCCGTCAATAGAGTTCGTCACATACTATTGACCATTTTATCCTGCACTTTTTGAAGAATAGCGTTTATCCGCATGAACGACGGCACCTGCATGAACCATGGCACGTAGCAGCCATTTATGAACAATAGCGGACAACACCTACTTATGACCAATAGCGCCATCCGGCATCCGGCATCCGGCAATGGGACATAATAAATAAACGGCTCTCACAAACGCAACAAAAGCAGCCGCAAATCCCGATGCAGTCTTTCGTGGAACATTTCAGAATGCTAAATCAAGCATCGGAAGACGATACTCAACTAGCCTTCCCCCTTTTGGCCTCGTTAGAGATAAATGATTATTTTAATAAATCATTTAGCGAAAAAGAAATATCTACCGCTATTGCGCAACTGAAAAACAACAAATCCAGCGGTACAGACCGAATAATAAATGAATTTCTCAAAGCTTCAACCGAAGGTACTTGTTTGCTTCAAATATACACAAAATTGTTTGATTTAATGTTATGTTCTGGCCATATACCAATCGAATGGACGAAATTATATTACCACTGTACAAAAACAAAGGTTCGCTATTGGACCCCGAAAACTACCGAGGTATTATGCTCTTGAGTTGTTTCTGTAAACTGTTTACAACAGTCATTAAAACAGACTGACACATTTTGTAGAAATGTCAGGACTGTTAGGCGAAGAGCAAGCAGGCTTCCAGGCCGGCTACTCCACAATTAACCATGTATTTGCATTGAAAGCACTAATTGATATATATATATATATCTGTGGAGGAAGAAACGTTTATACTGTACATTTGTTGATTACAAAAAGGCCTTTGACACAGTTAACAGGTCATTTCTGTGGATGAAGCTCTTATCAAATAACATAAACGGTAAACTATTTACATTATTATTCAATTTATATAAAGGAGCTAAATCCTGTATTAAAGACACAATAAATAATACTATGTCTGATTTCTTTACCTGTGAAATAGGCGTACGACAGGGGGAGATTTTGTCCCCTCTGTTGTTCGCGATATTTCTTAATGACCTTGAAAGTACAATTTCCATGAATTACAAAGGACTTCAAAGTATATCAGAACTCTCCAAATCAATGAACCCAAGTGAAACAGAATTATATTTGAAGCTTTTTATTTTACTCTATGCCGATGACACAATTTTATTAGCCGAGTCTCCACAGGAACTGCAAAATGCACTGGATGCACTACACGACTATTTCCTCACATGGAAGCCCTTTGTTAACGTTTCGAAGACGAAGGCTATGATTTTTTGAAAGGAAAAATAAGAAATTTACCTAAATTTACACTTGGTAACGAAGACGTGGAAATTGTACAGGATTACGTTTACTTAGGGATAAAATTTGCATATAACGGGCAATTTACAATGGCGATAAAGTACTTGTACGATAAGGCAAATAGGGCAATGTTCGCCCTAATTAAAAAGGCACGAGCTCTCCATCTACCTGTCAATGTCCAACTGGAACTCTTCGAGTCCTTAATTAGGCCTATAATATTGTATGGTTGTGAAGTCTGGGGATGTGAAAACATCAGCATGGTAGAAAAGTTGCACTTACGTTTCTGTAAGATTATTCTTGGACTAAAGAGTTCCACACAGACTTCAATTGTATACGGAGAGCTAGGCCAACCGCCTGTCAGTATCAAAATTAATGTAAGGATAGTCACCTACTGGGCAAGGATAATTAATGGAAAGGAATCAAAAATCGCACATAGACTTTACAACTTAATGAGCCTAATGTATTCAAACGACGATTTTCAATGGCCATGGATATCCCATATTCGAAATGTATTAGACACTACGGGTCTTTCTAACGTTGGGTTGAGCAAAACCCAGGCGACCCAGATGAACTGAAACTCGTCATAAAGCAACAACTAACTGATCAGTTTGTACAAGGGGCGAACTTTTCAATAGTAAAGGGTGTATAACTTATAGAATATTTAAAGATGAATTCAAATTCGAAAATTATTTGATTTCACTCGCACAATTTTTTTCAAAAGCACTTTGCAAGTTTAGAACTTCCAATCATAAATTACCAGTTGAGGTTGGCAAATATGATCAAGTAAGACCCAGGCATGAACGCATATGTACTCTCTGTAATGATAATGTAATGGGAGATGAATTCCATTACTTGTTCGAGTGTCCTGCCATAACTGGAGAGCGTAAACAACTCATAAAAAAGTATTTTCGCCTGCACCCAAATACATTTAAAATGAAACAACTGATGAATGATCAAAACAGGAAGAAAATGACATCATTGTGTAAATTTATAGAAATAATTTTCAGATGTTTTAAATGAAAATAATATTGATAAATCAACTCTCCAGGGAGGCGCTTTCCGGAAAGATTAGGGGATTCGGTATATCCGTGTGGATTCACTTCCGGATGAGTGAAACCACTCATTGGGATGTGAGTCCAGACGGATGTACAGGATCAACTTTCCCACGAGCGTTGGTGGTCGAGGGCCCAGTTGCACTAATAGTGCAGTGGAAAAGCGGTGTGCGTGCGTGCGTGCGTGCGTGCGTGCGTGCGTGCGTGCGTGCGTACGTACGTACGTGCGTGCGTGCGTGCGTGCGTACGTGTGTGTACATACGTGTGCGTGGGTGAACAGTGAGGGAGTCTGAACATTTGGCATTGATAATAATAATAATAATAATGATAAAATAATTATAATGATTATAATTTAATTTGTAAACTTACCGTTTATTGTTGTATTCGTATACTTCAAAAGAAGTTAATCGAAATCAAGAAATTGAAATTGAACTGGCACTAGTTCTGATTTGCGCCGGTTGTGATGAACAATAGCGGTCACCTGCATGAACAATGGTGGCCATCGTCCACCTGCCTGCACAAAATTGTCACGTTCTATAGTTATATTAATTTTAATTTAATATAATTTAATTTATATGGCATCATCAACTTCCAGCCAACTAGTTTCAAAATATTCAATAACTTATATGAATATATTTATATTTATTTATTAATTTATTTTAATTCAATCAAATTGGTTTCATCAACTTATATGAATATATTTAATTTATATTTATTAATTTATATTTATTAATTTATATTTAATTAAATTAAATTTATAAGGTATCATCGACTTCCAGTTAAATTAGTTTCAATAAATATTTTATTTAATAAAATAATATATTATTTAAAACCAAATAAAAATGATAAGCCATATGCGCATGCATGTGTGCGTGCGTGCGTGCGTGCGTGCGTGCGTGCGTGCGTGCGTGCGTGCGTGCGTGCGTGCGTGCGTGCGTGCGTGCGTGCGTGCGTGCGTGCGTGCGTGCGTGTGATGTAAGGATAGCTAGCCAGGCATGTCTTTTTACTATTTAATAATCATACCGTTTAATATTTTGTAACTAATTTGTCATGGTGATGGTGCCATATGCACACGTGTGTTCGTGCGTGTGTGCTGTGAGGATAGCTAGCCACACTATAGTTAAACGATGACCAGTGCATAGAAAGACATAAGTTTAAGATTTGGTGGCCCTTGAAAAAGAGCCTGATGTTGTTTTGTGATGTTTACTCATTGCGTGTGCGCATTGCTATAACTCTCTAGCTTCACGACACCATTTGCATTTTCAACACTCATCTCTCAACACTCATCTATCAACACTCATCTCTCAACTGGTATTGCGTGTGAATTAATTTATTAAGATTACGTTCATTGGGTTCCTTAAGGTATTCAACCTTTTGGTTCCGAATTTCGTCGTACCGCTCGATACACCCACAATGTATCAGAGTTGAATTCATCGTACGCCAATGGTCGCATCGAAATGTAGCCATTCTTAAAGTCAAAGAATGAGTGCCCAATTATTACAATTTTCCTTCTTCGCGCTCATAATGGTTCATGTCAATAAATCTTTTCTGAAATCAAATGTTCCAAATCAGCTTGTGCAATGCGCGTGATTCAAATTTTGAAGTCGCTAATGGGATTATTATGCGACATACGCGTGCCTATGCTATGGTTCTGTTTATGCGACATACGCGTGCCTATGCTATGGTTCTGATGATGCGACATACGCGTGCCTATGCTATGGTTCTGATTATGCGACATACGCGTGCCTATGCTATGGTTCTGATTATGCGACATACGCGTGCCTATGCTATGGTTCTGATTATGTGACATACGCGTGCCTATGCTATGGTTCTGATTATGCGACATACGCGTGCCTATGCTATGGTTCTGATTATGCGACATACGCGTGCCTATGCTATGGTTCTGATTATGTGACATACGCGTGCCTATGCTATGGTTCTGATTATGCGACATACGCGTGCCTATGCTATGGTTCTGATTATGCGACATACGCGTGCCTATGCTATGGTTCTGATTATGCGACATACGCGTGCCTATGCTATGGTTCTGATTATGCGACATACACGTGCCTATGCTATGGTTCTGATTATGTGACATACGCGTGCCTATGCTATGGTTCTGATTATGTGACATACGCGTGCCTGTGCTATGGTTCTGATTATGCGACATACGCGTGCCTATGCTATGGTTCTGATTATGCGACATACGCGTGCCTATGCTATGGTTCTGTTTATGCGACATACGCGTGCCTATGCTATGGTTCTGATGATGCGACATACGCGTGCCTATGCTATGGTTCTGATGATGCGACATACGCGTACCTATGCTATGGTTCTGATTATGCGACATATGCGTGCCTATGCTATGGTTCTGATGATGCGACATACGCGTGCCTATGCTATGGTTCTGATGATGCGACATACGCGTGCCTATGCTATGGTTCTGATGATGCGACATACGCGTGCCTATGCTATGGTTCTGATTATGCGACATATGCGTGCCTATGCTATGGTTCTGATTATGCGACATACGCGTGCCTGTGCTATGGTTCTGATTATGCGACATACGCGTGCCTATGCTATGGTTCTGATTATGCGACATACGCGTGCCTATGCTATGGTTCTGATTATGCGACATACGCGTGCCTATGCTATGGTTCTGATTATGCGACATACGCGTGCCTATGCTATGGTTCTGATTATGTGACATACACGTGCCTATGCTATGGTTCTGATTATGCGACATACACGTGCCTATGCTATGGTTCTGATGATGCGACATACGCGTGCCTATGCTATGGTTCTGATGATGCGACATACGCGTACCTATGCTATGGTTCTGATTATGCGACATACGCGTGCCTATGCTATGGTTCTGTTTATGCGACATACGCGTGCCTATGCTATGGTTCTGATTATGCGACATACGCGTGCCTATGCTATGGTTCTGATGATGCGACATACGCGTACCTATGCTATGGTTCTGATTATGCGACATACGCGTGCCTATGCTATGGTTCTGTTTATGCGACATACGCGTGCCTATGCTATGGTTCTGATGATGCGACATACGCGTGCCTATGCTATGGTTCTGATGATGCGACATACGCGTACCTATGCTATGGTTCTGATTATGCGACATACGCGTGCCTATGCTATGGTTCTGTTTATGCGACATACGCGTGCCTATGCTATGGTTCTGTTTATGCGACATACGCGTGCCTATGCTATGGTTCTGATTATGCGACATACGCGTGCCTATGCTATGGTTCTGATTATGCGACATACGCGTGCCTATGCTATGGTTCTGATTATGCGACATACGCGTGCCTATGCTATGGTTCTGATTATGCGACATACGCGTGCCTATGCTATGGTTCTGATTATGCGACATACGCGTGCCTATGCTATGGTTCTGATTATGCGACATACGCGTGCCTATGCTATGGTTCTGATTATGCGACATACGCGTGCCTATGCTATGGTTCTGATTATGCGACATACGCGTACCTATGCTATGGTTCTGATTATGCGACATACGCGTGCCTATGCTATGGTTCTGTTTATGCGACATACGCGTGCCTATGCTATGGTTCTGATTATGCGACATACGCGTGCCTATGCTATGGTTCTGATTATGCGACATACGCGTGCCTATGCTATGGTTCTGATTATGCGACATACGCGTGCCTATGCTATGGTTCTGATTATGCGACATACGCGTGCCTATGCTATGGTTCTGATTATGCGACATACGCGTGCCTATGCTATGGTTCTGTTTATGCGACATACGCGTGCCTATGCTATGGTTCTGATTATGCGACATACGCGTGCCTATGCTATGGTTCTGATTATGCGACATACGCGTGCCTATGCTATGGTTCTGATTATGCGACATACGCGTGCCTATGCTATGGTTCTGATTATGCGACATACGTGTGCCTATGCTATGGTTCTGTTTATGCGACATACGCGTGCCTATGCTATGGTTCTGATTATGCGACATACGCGTGCCTATGCTATGGTTCTGATTATGCGACATACGCGTGCCTATGCTATGGTTCTGATTATGCGACATACGCGTGCCTGTGCTATGGTTCTGATTATGCGACATACGCGTGCCTATGCTATGGTTCTGATTATGCGACATACGCGTGCCTATGCTATGGTTCTGATTATGCGACATACGCGTGCCTATGCTATGGTTCTGATTATGCGACATACGCGTGCCTATGCTATGGTTCTGATTATGCGACATACGCGTGCCTATGCTATGGTTCTGATTATGCGACATACGCGTGCCTATGCTATGGTTCTGTTTATGCGACATACGCGTGCCTATGCTATGGTTCTGATTATGCGACATACGCGTGCCTATGCTATGGTTCTGATTATGCGACATACGCGTGCCTATGCTATGGTTCTGATTATGCGACATACGCGTGCCTATGCTATGGTTCTGATTATGCGACATACGCGTGCCTATGCTATGGTTCTGATTATGCGACATACGCGTGCCTATGCTATGGTTCTGATTATGCGACATACGCGTGCCTATGCTATGGTTCTGTTTATGCGACATACGCGTGCCTATGCTATGGTTCTGATTATGCGACATACGCGTGCCTATGCTATGGTTCTGATTATGCGACATACGCATGCCTATGCTATGGTTCTGATTATGCGACACACGCGTGCCTGTGCTATGGTTCTGATTATGCGACATACGCGTGCCTATGCTATGGTTCTGATTATGCGACATACGCGTGCCTATGCTATGGTTCTGATTATGCGACATACGCGTGCCTATGCTATGGTTCTGATTATGCGACACACGCGTGCCTGTGCTATGGTTCTGATTATGCGACATACGCGTGCCTATGCTATGGTTCTGATTATGCGACATACGCGTGCCTATGCTATGGTTCTGATTATGCGACACACGCGTGCCTATGCTATGGTTCTGATTATGCGACACACGCGTGCCTATGCTATGGTTCTGATTATGCGACACACGTGTGCCTATGCTATGGTTCTGATTATGCGACACACGCGTGCCTATGCTATGGTTCTGATTATGCGACATACGCGTGCCTGTGCTATGGTTCTGATTATGCGACACACGCGTGCCTATGCTATGGTTCTGATTATGTGACATACGCGTGCCTATGCTATGGTTCTGATTATGCGACATACGCGTGCCTATGCTATGGTTCTGATTATGCGACATACGTGTGCCTATGCTATGGTTCTGATTATGCGACATACGCGTGCCTATGCTATGGTTCTGATTATGCGACATACACGTGCCTATGCTATGGTTCTGATTATGCGACATACGCGTGCCTATGCTATGGTTCTGATTATGCGACATACGCGTGCCTATGCTATGGTTCTGATTATGCGACATACGCGTGCCTATGCTATGGTTCTGATTATGCGACATACGCGTGCCTATGCTATGGTTCTGATTATGCGACATACGCGTGCCTATGCTATGGTTCTGATTATGCGACATACGTGTGCCTATGCTATGGTTCTGATTATGCGACATACGCGTGCCTATGCTATGGTTCTGATTATGCGACATACGTGTGCCTATGCTATGGTTCTGATGATGCGACATACGCGTGCCTATGCTATGGTTCTGATGATGCGACATACGCGTACCTATGCTATGGTTCTGATTATGCGATATACGCGTGCCTATGCTATGGTTCTGATTATGCGACATACGCGTGCCTATGCTATGGTTCTGATTATGCGACATACGCGTGCCTATGCTATGGTTCTGATTATGCGACATACGCGTGCCTATGCTATGGTTCTGATTATGCGACACACGCGTGCCTATGCTATGGTTCTGATTATGCGACATACGCGTGCCTATGCTATGGTTCTGATTATGCGACATATGCGTACCTATGCTATGGTTCTGATTATGCGACATACGCGTGCCTATGCTATGGTTCTGATTATGCGACATACGCGTGCCTATGCTATGGTTCTGATTATGCGACATACGCGTACCTATGCTATGGTTCTGATTATGCGACATACGCGTGCCTATGCTATGGTTCTGATTATGCGACACACGCGTGCCTATGCTATGGTTCTGATGATGCGACATACGCGTGCCTATGCTATGGTTCTGATGATGCGACATACGCGTACCTATGCTATGGTTCTGATTATGTGACATACGCGTGCCTATGCTATGGTTCTGATTATGTGACATACGCGTGCCTATGCTATGGTTCTGATGATGCGACATACGCGTGCCTATGCTATGGTTCTGTCTGCTTTAACAAGTTAACTTTGCTCAATCAGGTAAAATCAGTGCCACTTATGCACACATACCAACACTCAAAGTCAGTGTGTCAGACAGATGGACACGCAGCAAAATGTTTAAAACACTTTTGATCAAAGCGATATTATTATTTGTAGTATAGAAAAATGGATTTGTTGCATGACTTTGCATACGTCTTATGTTGCCACTCAGAATCCCAGCATTGGTACGTGGCAGAAATCCTACACTTCATTCACTATATTCTATTTTAATAAATTATATTAATTGCATTATAAGATTCATTTAAAATCATGAACAACTGAACATCGTAATCGTATAAAAATGTAATGTTAAAATGTATAAACTATATTTCAGCATGGTGGACGAACAATGACAACACATTATTTCGATTATAAGGGCATTTCGGATACTGGGACCAGTGCTTCCACTTATTCTTAAACCTATACCGAGATACATACCTAGACCGCCGGGGTATGTACCTGTGTGGTGCTTGCCATCGATCCATTGGCATAGTCATGGTTGATAATTGACATTAAGTGACAGACATACAGACCGCGTGACAGACAGATGGACATGGGCCGCATTGATAACTGGTTCCGATCTCAAAATGAGACAACCGTGGCCCGGTAACATTCTCTCGTAGGATGGCTAAGCGTTATCGAGACATAACTTTGACCCTCACATTAAACATTCTTATGAACAGATGAGACCGAAAATAGACCTATTTTATATATAGGCATTAATAATATATAAATAATTGTGGTCAGAATATTGTATATATAGAGTATGTAGAATTATACATGATATCGCGGCGCGTAGTCAGCATACACATCCCACCTCCTAACCATATATCCAATTTACACACCCTCATATGACAAAATGTTTAAAACACTTTTTGATGTAGGTATTATTATTTGTAGTCTAGAAAAAATGGATTGTTTGTGTGACTTTGCATACGCCTTTATGTTACCACTCAGAACATGGCAGAAATCCCACACATCATTCTCTATGTTCTATTTTTATTTTTGTTCTGTAAATCCCTGATAGGTAGACCTTACACAGAAGTTAGTTTTCCATATTTTTATTCGTTATCGTTACCACCTGTTTCAGTATCATTATCCTCTAGATGGGTATGTATGTACTCATGTATCAGGTACTAGGGTACTATACTATGTAAAACCCATTGGAAGTGATGTTGCTGGTATAGGACCATGTACCAAATTATCAAAAAATTGTAGGTATTTCGGTTCCAAAATGCCACTCATCTTTGATATGCATAAGAGCACATTTTGTATTCCATATCGTCACTCACCATGAACTCACATGTAATGAATTATCGCTTATACATAAATGATTGCATTAAGAAATGTATCATGTGTAATGGCTACTGCATAATTTACTAGAACCTACTGCAGCAGGCGTCAGTTATACATGCATTTTTCCCTCAAATATATATATATTAAAGATTATGAACGAGACATTTTCAAAAATATTTTAATTACCCCTATTCCCAAAGCATTTGGTGTTTCTCATCTGTATTTCTACGTTAAATCGGAGTAGAAATACTGAGAAATCTCCGTATGAGTGCAATCATTGTGAATCAATTACGTGTTTCAATTAGGCGTGAGAAACTATTCGTGTTGTTACATCTGGTTAACAACAAGCCGTCAATTGGTTGACAACATGTAGCTAACTGGTTGGTGACAAAGGTCTTAAGGTGTGCACTGTGCACCGGCTTAATATTGTAGTATTAGTAAACATATCGCAGTTTGATGCTATGTACTAAAATCATTTCGATGTAATAATATGTTGTGTTGTTTTACGATGTCAGTATGAAAAAATTGTAAAATGATTTAATTTGTTTACTCGTTGTCAATCATACCTTTAAATGGTGCACACCCACCCCTCACCCTTATTGCAATGCGCATCAGTATGTTAATGCAGCACTTCAAAACACATCTGCATTCAACAGAAAATACACATCGAAATGCAGCTGAATAGAGTACTGCGGTGATATCTCCATAACGCATGACACAATGCAGGCTGAAGGACACAGTACTTTACAACACACGCCAAAGGTATTATGAGATTTACCAAATGATGACTGGCGTGTGCATCATTGATAGAGTAACGGTTCAAAGATTAACACATTCGCATGCATTTCTGCATTTCAGTCAGTCATGTCTCATAAACACGATCATGCTTCATTACGTCATATCATGGCATCGTGCTACTGTTAGGGTCACCGCTGATATATAATGTTTATTTGAAAAATCGCATATAAAATGACTTCCCTCATAATAATCTTCCCTGATACTCTTCACCTAACCATAAATGTTCTTGAGATAAATACAGGTTGAGTTAAAACATATTTTATATGTAGAAAATGTTTTTTGAAAATTTGCATACGAGTTTTTGAAAATTCACATATAAAGCAACTGCCTTCAGAATAATAGTATCAGGATATATGCTGAAAAAGCGCTTGGAATAGCATATGTATATTTTTACTAAAAAACGTCATAATTATTTTATTTTGATAGTTTAAAATGGTTTATATACCATTGAGGCAACTATTTTCAAGGATAGGAAAGCTTATTTTTAAAAAACCTTTCAACTGGAATGACTGGGTCGATAATTTCTCTTGATATGAAAATGAAAATAGTTTTAGCCATTAAAGGATGGTTTTTGAAAGTTCACATGTGAAATGACTTCCTTCATAATAATCTTCACTGATACACTTCACCTAACCATAAGTGTTCTTAGAGATAAAACAGGTTGAGTGAAAACATATTTTATATGTAGAAAATGTTTTTGTAAATTCACATATGAAATGACTGCCTTCATAATAATAGCATCATGATTATATACTGTAAAAAGCTCTTGAATAGCGAATGTATATTTTTTACCGAAAGCGTCATAATTGTTTTATGCTGACGGTTTAAAATGGTTTGCATAACGTTGAGGGAACTATTTTCAAGTATAGGAAAACTTATTTTTTAAAAACCGTTCAACTGGAATGACTGACTAAAACATATACCCATCAGGGACATGACGTTGTTGAATCCACGTTGAAATCACGTCATGAACGTCATGTGCCTGTTGGAACATTTCATATGCTTAACTGTGTCCTGTTACAAATCATTACTTTTAACGGGCCACCCACCCGCCTACCACCTGTGCCAAAAATGCAGATGCGCGTGTATTATCATAGCACGCAGCTAGACACGAGCCATTCAGAATATTGGAACAGCTGTCGCAGAGCGTGTGTTTATGCTTTGCCACTCTCTGCAGAAAAATCCAACTCATAAATAACTTCTTTCAATGCCAAGTAAAATGTGCTGTTACAAATTTGAATATAATTGGAATGGCAAAACTACTATTGTCTAAGTCATAAAGATTATGCTCAAATTTGAAGCAGTACGTTTTATTATGTTTTGGGAATATGAGGTTATATCTGTGGTGGGCGTTATGATTCTATGTGTGTACACTCTTAATAGCATGTCTTTCACCTATAAATAACTAAGACGTTTGCAACTATCAAAATATTATGTCGAATATTTTAAAGAATTGGTCTGGAAACAGTTGGCGATTTTCTATGTTAGAGCACTCTTTTTGTCAGATTAGTTTGTGAATATTCTGCAGTTTATGTCGTACAACTTGACGGACTATTAAGCATTTATGAGATACTAAATCGCACCACTAATGACAAAATTGATTATGACATCACCCTACATGTGAAGTTTTCAAAGCTTTACTCTGCATAGAAAAGACACTGTAGCACTGAACCAACACAGCATGCTGCCTGATAATGAATTCTGATAACTCTGGGTACCTCAACTACTAGACTTAATGTACAATATATGAGTAAAGAGTCAACCATCGAACGCTTATACATAGTGGGTGGGTGTCTAATTAATATTTATATTATTGTCGTTATATCAAAATTGAGGTAAACAATTCATATTAGACTTCAAACTACTAAACAGTATAACGTGATATAATTAATATTATTAGTAGTAATATTATTAATAAATAACGAAAACGTGATGGCCAAATCCCTGTATATGTGGATAGAAAATGCATAGAACTGCTAATCTACCAAGAAGTCAAAAAAATAAAATTGGTCAAATATCATTCTCATGTCATTTGTTCCCCAGAATGTGTTTATGTATGCGAGTGCACTCAAATAATCAAGTGCTAACACACGACTACAATTCAACGTGACAAGTGCTACTATCCCTCCTCGTCATGCACCCACACCATTAACCCCTCTACTAACCCACCCTCTTCATATGACACAGTATTATAAAGCGATATCGCGAATATGGCATCTCTAAAAGGCACGCTCTGTACACATCGATCATTTGTGATTATTCCTACGGCATCAGTAAAGCTGACGGTTAATATTTATGGTAAAACCACTACAATAATGTCATGCAGTCATGTCGTGGTAGCCATTAGCCGTTCAGATGAACATAACCATCCATGGCTGAACCCAATATGTATCACGGAACCTGCTACCAGGTATCCAATGTACGTATGTCTGTCGCTCTGTCTGTCCTATCACTGATGATTATATATCTTTACCATCAGCTTCGTTGCTAACTCTTACGTTAGCCGAATCTATACGATATTCCACGCATAACTTCGTGACGAATACCTCTGGATTAGAATGCGCTCTCAAATGTGGCATACGGCAAATTCCACTCCGATACATTGCGGGTGTGTCGAATGGAACCGTTATCGTACTGTAGCAATACGGCCACCTGCACAAGTTGCAATGCTTGAGATTAGGAATCGCAAGGCAGAATGCCTCGTGGATCCGAATCTAAGGCGTTATAACAAATTAGTACATACGCAATACCAACTGAAAAACGAATGTTGCGTATGTATTTGGTGCATTGAGAACCGAAAACACAGTTGAGATCCACAAATGCACTAAACCCAATATCATCACATCCTTTTTTAAAGGAACACCAAATCTTAAAATTATGCTTTATACAAACAAGCGCATTTATTACGTGCATACTCGCATACATACAAAAACACACATAATACACTCATGAAATGTATATACGCGTGCACGTACATGTGTAATACACTCATGAAATGTATATACGCGTGCACGTACATGTGTAATACACTCATGAAATGTATATACGCGTGCACGTACATGTGTAATACACTCATGAAAGGACTGTGCATATGTATGCGCGTACATACACATACATTCGCACGTATATATGAATTCCCATTTTCAAAACGTGCACTCATCAAAAGTGCATACACGCATGTACACATACATACGAAATCACGTTTATTACAAGCGCATCCTCGCATATATCAATGTGTCTTCACATTTTTTGCAATCTATGGATTGTTATGTTATTCGTTATGGTTAAGTGCGTTGCAGAGGCGTGTATAATTTTCTATTTTGGAATTCAGTTAACTGATTAATAAAAAAACCACCCCACCATCTTTTATTCTATGGTGAGTGACTTGTGTGGAGGGACCCGATCTATCACTCAAGTATCTGATGTCATAACCAATTACCTCACTAATGAGGTGACGTCACAATCAGTATGAGGTATAACTCCATCATGACGACAGTAAATGAGCTGCATGAATAATATGTCTTTGATGAATTTATATTTTAAAATGAAAATAATTTGTGAGACGTTACACCACCCATTCAAATTAGTTTCAAAATATTCAACTGGCTATCTGTGTAGTTACCAACAAGTCATTGACAATTTCACTTTAAACATACATTGGGTATCATTAATATCCATCTTAAATTCCTTTTCATAACCTCTCAAGTATCTGACGTCATAACCAATTACCTCACTAGTGAGGTGACGTCAGAATCAGTATGAGGTATAACTCCATCATGACGATAGTAAATGAACTGTATGAATTGTATGTCTTTGATGAAATTATGTTTTAAAATGAAAATAATTTGTCTGAGAGCTGCTGCTCCACCCAGTCAAATTAGTTTCAAAATATTCAACTGGTTAGCTGTGTACAAGTCATCGACAATTTAGCTTTAAAAACACGTTGGGTATCATTAATATTCATCTTCAATTCCTTTTCATAACCTGATTATGGTCATAGTACTTTGGAAATCAGTTAACTGATTAATAAGCTTGTATGTCTTAAGAAAAGATTCTGTCACTCAAGTATATGACGTCATGAGCTTGTATGTCTTAAGAAAAAATGCCATCTTTTATTCTATGGTGAGTGACTTGTATGGAGGGAACCGATCTATCACTCAGGTATCTGGCATAATAACCAATTACCTCACTAATGATGTGACGTCACAATCAGTATAAGGTATAACTCCATCATGACAACAGTAAAGGAACTGCACGAATTGTATGTCTTTGATGAATTTATATTTTAAAATGAAAATAATTTGTGAGCCATTCCACCACCCAGTCAAATTAGTTTCAAATTATTCAACTGGCTATCTGTGTAGTTACCAACAGGTCATCGACAATTTAGCCGTAAACATACATTGGGTATCATTAATATTCATCTTAAATTCCTTTTCATAACCTCTCAAGTATCTGACGACATAACCAATTACCTCACTAGTGAGGTGACGTCACAATCAGTATAAGGTATAGCTCCATCATGACGATAGTAAATGAACTGTATGAATTGTATGTCTTTGATGAATTTATATTTTAAAATGAAAATAATTTTGTGAGCTGCTGCTCCACCCAGTCAAATTAGTTTCAAAATATTCAACTGGCTAGCGGTGTAGTTACCATCAAGTCATCGACAATTTAGCTTTAAACATACATTGGGTATCATTAATATTCATCTTAAATTCCTTTTCATAGCCTGACTATCGTCACAAATGTACCTCTCCATCCATCATATGACGTCATAATTAACTACCTGAAGTGTAGAATGAATGACGTAGATAAGTATGTCCCAAATGCTTAATTGAAGATGGGCTATGCATAGTTGTACGAATTGTATGTCTTTACTAGTTAATAAAGATTCTGTCGAATGTTTTGTAACTAACAAGATAACATGTAGATGCAGGCCCAATAACGTATTGCCTAAAACTACCATGCCATGTCCCTTTTTCCCTTTCCAATATGTGTGTGCATGCATACCTCATATTCACCCACGGGGCACGCATGCACGTTCACACACGCACATGCACAAAATCTTAAAATTATGTTTTATACATCATCATAGGATATAAAACATGGGCACACGCGTACGCGTAAGCATATACATATGAACAGACGCACGTAATACACTCATGAAAGGACATACACAGAGCTACAACATGTCAATACACGTCGCTATTCCTTCACCACGTGGGTGTATGAGTGCTATTGTTATTAAACATCATTCAATCATTTTGACAGGCGCTACAATATATCTGTACACAGATTAACACCATAACTTCTGTAAACATTTAAAAAAACCCATTAAATGGCTGATACCATCTATCTTTAAAGACATATATCTCCTTAAATATGCTAGATAATGATTATATAATATACTGTGTATGTACGTGCAGGGGCACATAGGGGCATACACACATGCACGTATGCCACGTATGTATTGGTAGGGGTGCGCACACAGGGGCATACACACATGTATGTGATGCATACGCACAGTGCATGCATGACACACACGTGTGATGCACGCTGTGGTTATTTTCTTGTGTGTGTGCGTGCGTGCCTTCGTGCGTGCGTGCGTGCGTGCGTGCGTGCGTGCGTGCGTGCGTGCGTGCGTGCGTGCGTGACCCTACAACTAAACAGGAGAATTTACATCCACCTGCATAGTTGCAGGTACAACGATTTCTACCACATACTCGGCAGTGAGTCAAATTGTGGTCTGTGCGCCATGGTAAGCCTGTGTAGACTCATGACACAATAAACCTTCTCCTCCGTATGCATTACGATTTATATGTGCAAATCTGTATGCATTATCAACCAAGCTGATGCAATTGTAGTGTTGTTAGTCATGGTGAGTGCAAGCATGTATGATCAAGAATACTGAAAATTTGCCCAGTATTTATAGTAAAATCGGTAGCTAATTTATTCATACAGAATTATGCAAACTTTCATCTTGTACACAATAAACATATTAATCAACTTAGAAAAAAGTCAGTAATTTGCATAACACCTTGTGTTTTCACATATGCGCATTGAATAGTAACTCTTTGATATAAATGGTATGCTTAAGCAAAAGTACATTCTTTGCAACTGATGCTTAATCAGGCGAAGGTAATGTTGATGAATTGACTGCGAATGAATAAATAATTGTGCGTGTTTGTAATGTGCATGTGGCAAATAATACACCAATGTAGAGTGAGCACTCACATTTAATCAATTACATTCCGCACCAGATTTGTCACGTCTGAAAAATCTGAATGCTAACTCCCTTAAGAGACAATTAAAAAAGTCACTCAAATAAACATGAACTATTATGGTATGCCATTTTTCACACAGCATGCTCTCACAAATTCCGACCACAATGTCTAGACAAATGGATAGCTATCAGAGTCAGTCATTCCAATGATATATTTTCAAAAATAGTCTTCTATAGTTCTGCAAATGTGAATATGAAGAAATTTGAATGGGGTTGGTGGGTGGGTGTCGGTGGTGGGGCGGGTTAATGCATGGTGTTGGGGATAGGTGGTAGTGGTGGTGGTGGTGGTGCTTAGTGGTTGGTAGTGTATGTCGGTAGTGGTGGTAGTGGTTCTGGTGGTGGTGCTAGTGGCGGCTATGGTGCAGGTGGTGGGTGGTGGTGTTGATGCTGGTGGTGGTGATGATGGTGGTGTGTGGTGAAGATGGTGGGTGATGATGATGGTGATGGTGGTGGTGGTGGTGGATGTTTGCTGGTGCAATGTCTAGACAAATGGATAGCCAGAAGAGCCAGTCATTCCAATGATAAATTTAAAAATAGTATTCTATTGGTCTGCAAATGGCCATTTTCTATGAGAAAATTTAAATTCACTTGAAGAAATTCAAGGGTTAAAGAGTTAAAGGGTTACGAAAGTCTATAGCGCACATGTAATGGTGTAACATGAGGTGGTCGCTTAGGGCAGGTTTTACTGAATTATACAGTAAAAAACATGGTTATAACGTATCACTGCTGTGTAGCCCAAAAGGATATATTTATAGTTGACTTGTAGTAAACGCCCATCAATGATTATGATACTATACCTGTAATGTGGCTCTTAATTGTTGAAATGTAACGCGTGAATGATAAGGCATTCAGTCTCCAACCAACTCGCCACAATGCACTTACTACTGTTAACGTATGAACACTGTGAATTAAAAATGCGTTAATCTTTAGTGGTCAACAACAATAGCCAGTGGGCGGGTTCGCGCATTATTATCGATCTTAAAAAACCTTTACTCCCAGAGAGGACATTGTAATATCTTGCCAAATATCAATCTCACATCATTTGTTCACCAGAATGTGTTTTTATGTATGCGAGTGCACTCAAATAATCAAGTGCTAACACATGCTCATAAGTGTTGGCTGGACGCCATTGTTCTAAATGAGCGGCTGTGTGCTATTGTTTATGCAAGTTGCCAATGCGCTCTCATGCGGAATAATTAATGTATTTTATAGTCTGTGATATGAAAGACGTATTTTATGAAAAAACATTCAACAGCGATCAGCAGCGTTGGTTCCAAAAAAGGTAATAAAACTTGGAAAATTACTGTGCCTGGGCACATACACATGTTGCCGCGTGTATAAATGTGTAGCCGCCTGTTTAAAATTGTGGTCACATAATTTTTTTGAAAACTTAATAATTAAATGACTGCCACTTTAAAGACATATATCTCCTTAAATACGATAGATACATGATTATTATCTATATAATATTATGCATCCAACATCGCTTAGTTTACCTATATATTACCTGTGTAATGATGTACTTCGCTCTGATTTTTACATAAATGACTAGGGCCATTTAGTTTCAAAATATTTTGTTAACCACGAAGAGGAGTGGGGGGGGGGGGGGGGGGGCGGGGGCGCTGCCCACCTAATTAATGTGTTAACCACAGCAAGAACACAATCAATGCACACGTGTCAATACCTATTTGAAAACGCATTAATCTATGCATTAATGCGTCATTTAAACAATAGCGTCTAGCTGGGCATTTAGAACAATAGCGTGGGGCGGACACCTGCAAGAACAATAGCATCCACCCGCTCATTCGGAACGATAGCGAATTGCACTTGACCTCGTGTACCCATCAATCATTTTTGACTGGAGGGGACCGGCTGAGCGCTATTGTTCTCCAACAATTGCACTTGACCTCGTGGCCTATACACATCAATCATTTTTGACAGGAGAACCATAGCGCTCAGTGGGTCCCTTTACTACTGATGATAATGATGATGATGATGATGATGATTATGATGATGATGTTGATGATGATGCTGCTGATGATGATGCTGATAGTGATGATGATTATGATGAATTAGTAAATGGAAGAGCAGCTTTCATCCTAAGTCGTTGTTATGCCGGGTTGTGAATTTTCCTATCGTAGGCCTGTAGTTAGTGTAGTGTCTCCGCCATATCGTGTGTGAACAAAGGGAGATAATAATAATTTGAGCATTGATTTCTAAATAAGATGTACAGTTCCCTCCCTTGTGTATGCTTCTACGGGTCACCACAATTTCGGAGAAAGTTTGCTCTTGCCTTTTAGCCGTTGAACGCAAAATTGGTATTCTGAAGCTGCTAAAGAACGTCTGGATAGCCATTCTGAGGCAGACATAGACATTAGCCATCATATTGAAGAACATGAGAAATTTCTCCCAGTCACACCCGAAATGCTGGAGATATTGTTAGATGCCAAGTAGTAGTGTTGGGATTAAAATGATACCACCTCCCTCAACTGGCCGCCGTTCGGTGATCCGTGGCCCCCATCGCCCTCTCAATCCCTGGGCATAGGGTTGCATGTGGTTGGTGTAGGCCTCTAGATGGATTCCCCAGGGTTGCAGGTGGTTGGGTATGCCTCAAGATGGAGGCCCCCAGGGATTGAGAGAGCGGTGGGGCCACGGATCACCGAACGGCGGCCAGGTGAGGGAGGTTGTATCATTTTAATCCTGACACTACTACTAATGATACCACCGCCCAGCCAAATGGCCTGCCGGATCCGTGGCCCCACCACCCTCTCAAGCAATGGAGACCACGGAGTACCACCTCTCTGGCGGCCGGATCCATAGCCCCCACCACCCTCTCAATCCCTGGGGCATAGGTTGTTGAGAGGGAGGTAGAATCACACTACTACTACCAGGGTCTGAACGCCCATTTATAGACAAGCCTCCACAGTGATATACACCACTGATCGCCATCAACCACAGGGCGAGCCTCTCTCTCTCTATTCTGTGTAGGCTCAGACAAACACGTAGTCTCTGCCAGAGTCGCATCAGCATGATGGGACCACCCATAGTGGCTTCCATCTACCTTGACAACGCTCACCTGGGAGGATGTTAAAGTGATTGGCATTTGAACCACGGTAGACTCTAGCATGTTCACACGTTATGCAGATAATCTGGTGCTGAGCAGGGGTCTCCAGCAGACAACCACGTCCTACCCTCTCCACCGCATAGAAGTGGCAGACGGACTCGATCTCTTTACGTGGGTGAAAGCGGTCGTAAATGTTTCTCCGCAAGGGGTCGACCCAAGGATTGTACTGGGGGTCATCCCGGAAGTGGGCCAACTTGGCATCCAATATCATGGCAGTCTCAGCGCCCTGTGCCACTGCTGTAAACGCCAGCACGAGCAGTATGATGAGAATCATGGCTATATATGAAGAGTTAAACTGAACAGAGTGAACCCCTCGAGAAATATCTGAGCCAGTTCGAGCCCTGTTCCATCCGGATCGATAGTGATCTTCATCCCCTCAGGGGCAGGGGCTAGCTGCTTCACTCTGCTGCTGGCTAAGAAACGTAGCTCTAGGACTATATGAGTCATTTGCAGGCTAGTGAGTCCGACTCGCTGAAGCAGTTTAACAGCACCCTTGACTTTGGAGACATGTGACACACCATCTACCCATAGGGTGCCCTCCTGGAGGTTAACAGCTTCTTCTGGTCCATCGAATGGACGACGCAGCAGGTGTTTTCCACCTGTAACCCCGATCCGGGGAGACACCTTCACCTATGTAGGTGAGGAAGGACGATTCCCGATTGTAGAGCTTTCGAACTGTCCCATCCTTTTTCACAACAGTGGAGAGGGGAGTAACCTCTATGTCAATGACTGCGGGAGGCCAATATTGGGGCAACCATGATTGCCAGTCACCCTCAGGTCCAGCACGGTACCACACCTCATTCTTCTCAAATATGAACTGCAGGTTTTTTGCCCGGGGCAATAGCAGGCCATCATGGGCCATCGGCGGGGCACCGCTCGAATAGGGTTTTACCAGATGAAAGCTGAGGTAATTATTTAAGGCGTTGATGTCTGCCACCTCTGTATCCGAGAGCTTAATCAATGGCTCGAGGATGTACTTCCTCTTCGGGAAATCGTACCGAAACACGATCTTGTTGCCATCTATGTTGTGACCCAGGCACTCCTTCGACACATCCTTGGGGTCTGAGAGCAGCTCCACCCCATCACCACCAACGGGGTGGAGGGAGAATGCCTTTGAGTTTGCTTCGTACTGTAGGGCGAATGACTTGCCAGCACTCTCTTCTACCTTGGCAGCATCAACTGCGTACACATCTTCCAGGTCAGCAAGACCAGTCGAGTGAGCATATATGGGTTCCATAACACGCTATAGGAGGGGTTTAAACAGGACATATAACCATGCCGATTGTCCGACTGCTGCTCTCCAGTGGTGAGAATGTAATCTCACCCTCTCTAGAGGGGAGATGGGTGGAACAGTACCGTGTAGAATGGGTCCTCTTCGCTGTGCCCCAGCGGGGCACAACATACATACACGCCGATGTGCTACATCAACCTCTGGGCAGTGCACACAGCAGCTCACTGGTAGAAGTCAGCCAGGACGTGATAGAGTATCACCCAGGTGCCAACAGCAACTTATGAAAAGCTATCAGTCCTAGCCTGTTCACACCTGTAAATCACCTGTTTACAGCCCTTCCATTAACATATATGCCAGCACAGATGGGATATCGGATGCCCATTTAGAGTTTGCACTCTTATTACTCATTGACCTGACATGATATCACAGCAGGAATATCTGATCTTTGCCGAGATGATGAAGAGCCAGCTACAGGGTTGCCCCTTCACGCCCCTTGCACAGATAAAGGCCTTAAACAAACATAGGCTCGCACTGCAACACGAAGGAGAGCGACTACAGCGGGAGAGCTGGTATCAACAGAAAGCGAGCATTGAAAGGAGGCGAAGGAATAGTGAAGGTTCCAAATACTGGCAAGCCCTCCTGGAGGAGAGTAAGTGGGACACAGGAGTCTTGACAGATGCCGATGAGCCAGATGTCTACAATGATGCCGCAGACGAGGATGAGCCAGATGCCATACAGTGGGAAGAGGAGATGGCGCAGAAGTGTAAGACCAAGAAAACCATCCAGCGGCGGACTACTATCTTGGTCATAAGGTGAAGTTCCACATGTCATGTCTCAGAAAGCTACTGGCACTCGACATAGTGCTGGATGACCCCTATTTAAGAGACGTCTGTCTCGACACCAGCAAGCTGGCATAGCTCGCCAGGCTCTCCAAAATGTACCCTTCTATGACTCATGAGCAGATTCTGCAGGTGATGCGGGTTTAATCTCCAGGTATACTATGGCAAAATCAGAGTGGTGGAAGCAACCAGAACTATCCCACTTCCTGACGGCTGACGAGGGTGGTACCATCCATGGCTGGCGACTCCAGCAGATAGATACCATCAGACAGAATCTCGTCCATGATGCAGAAAAGTACAGCAGAAGGCGCAGGCGATATAAGACAGCCTACAATGTCCTCGTGCGTACAACCACTGCTGCAGGTGTGATTGGAGCCATTGCTGGGGTAGCAGCTGTGGCCACTCTCGCTACAGGGGTGGGGGCCATCGTCGCCATCCCGCTGGGTGGCGTGACACTAGCCGCCACTGTCTTGGCCACGGGCTTGGGGGTGGATGAGCGGCAGAACACAAGGAGGCTGGAGAAGCATGCTAAGTATGTGGCACTGGCACAGAGTATGCTATGGACTATCGACGAGTCTGTCAGCAAAGCTCTCAAGGATGGCCAGGTCACCGATGAAGAGTACCACCATATACTAAAGGTCCAAGCCCTGTACCACACGGAGAAACCTAAAGTGCGACAGCAATACCTCAAAGGCTCCAGCGGGCAGGTAGATATGGAGGAGTTAAGGCGAGGTCGCCTCGCTGGTCTCTGGAGTCGAGACAACTACAAACAGTGTGCTGCCTGTAAAGTGGTTTTAAGAACACCAATATAGATGGCCTTCCCACTGAACCTCACGACAGTCATCCGGAGCCAACCGCCCCTCCTGGGTACACCCTCGACTGGCCTGAGTGGTCTACTGGATGATATACCAGCAGGATCGTTCGGATCAACCAGTCCCTGGAAGCACTGTGCTACTGCCTCCTTATGGCACAGACCCAGCTGCGACATTCCATAGATGGTGTCAGCAGAGCAGAGGTCCAGGCCATGTTCATCAGTCTCGTTGAGGATATGATCATTGTGGCAGACCCCAGTAGTCTTATTGCTAAGTTCAAGCAGGAGTTGCAGAAGGCCCGTCGCAAACTTGACTTTGCTATTTCGCCACACCTATGGTTGATTCCGAGCAACATGATCGTGAACATGGAGGACCTCCAAGTCAGGGATATAACAACATGATAGTCGAGGGGAGTTCCCCCGGTGTCCACTTTGGCTTCAACACTGACATCAACACACCTATGCGTAGTACGGGCCATACAGTCTTCCCGACCCTGGCACTGCAGCCAGTGGCAGCTCCATGCGCCCAGACACTGCAGACAATCGACATGACACGGCTTCCCATGGTAGCTCTACGTGTGGTGTCAGGCCTAGCTATCGTGGCACTCAGGATCATCCTACTCCGCTGCTAGCAAATCAGCTATAAGACTATCCTGACTCTCTACAGTAGCAGTGGGGACCACGGTGAGACACTGAACCAGCTTGGCATGCCCTACATCCCCTATACCCGCTGCCAACATGCACATCCAAGGGCTGGAGGGTTCAGCAGCGCAACATTTTCCCAGCTTGTAGTATCATATAGCCTTGTTCAGCTCTGAGTCCAGTGAGGCCATGGCGGTCTGCAACTGCTGGAACACATCTGACAGATACTCCCAATCCTTGTAGAAACCTTTAGCTCACAGGAGCTCATCTAGTGTCTTCTTCTTGTAGTCCTTCAACTCCCTCCGAAAGACATCATAGTACTTCTCACATAGCGTGAGTCCGGACATGCTTAAGATGTCTCAATAGAGAGATGAATATTCCTGAGTACCAACCCGTCCACCTGGCAGAGGCAGACTGGGAAGATATTATTAAACACAGACGCTTAACCGCGTTGTATACTCAGTGCTTAAGCAATGACGTCAATGGTACAGATCGTGAAGCAACTGCCCGAGATCCAGGCAAGTCTGCAGAAGGTGGAGAACGTGCTGCAAACCAAGACACAGAAGTTACTGACCAAGGCAAAACGTCTGGCAGTCCATGTCGCCAGTAATGTGGCGGCGAATGTGGCTGTGGTGAAGATGACAGGGGGAAATGAGGTTCTTCCTGCCACCACTGCAGCTGTCCTCGCTACAGTGGTGAGTGGGGTGGCTGGGCACTGTCTCGGAATAACTCACCCCTATTTCAAAGATCGCCCTCAGTGGGGTCTCCTACACTGTTGCCGCCAAGATCATGAGTGAGCGTGTTACACTAATGGAGGCCGCAGTTCTAGGGCTAGCAACGAGTTCAATGGCTGAGATCATCGTCGCCTACGTTTAACCACTCTGAATAGTGAGAGATGGATCACGAGACCCCTGCAGCATATGAGGCATGGCGTGCCATAGGGCGGTGTGTTGCCCATAGTCTAGCATGTGGACTGAGGATTGCCAATGCCCAGGAATGGTGGACCACCCACAAGGCGTGCCCCTGCAAAGAGGGCCAGTACCCTGAGCACTGCTACCTTTTCCCTTGGCCGACTGCGTGGTCCTCCTATGCCCAACTATTTCACTGGGGGTATGACTAGTAGGTTTAATATATATATATATATATATGACCATGACTATGACTCTGTCACCCACAGACCTAGAACTCAGTTCAGAGGACACTGTTGCCCCTATCTCTTTCCTAGACTTCGATGAGAAGGGAGACCCGCAGGAGATCTGAGGTACCATCCCAGCCCGAGATCTCATCTGGAACACTGACATGGTAGTACAATTGGCCATTAACAAGGCCAAGACTGTATACAAGTGGATGGGCATCAAGGAGAAGGCGACGATGCTCAGTATGCTCGGAGTCGATGAGGCTGGAGCCATCAAGGTTATGGCTGAGTCCTATGCACATGATGTGGTTAAGGATCTCCTGAAACCACAGAGCTCCTTCCAACAGGATGGATAGAATCTCAAGATAGGCACCCTCGGCCTGAGCCATATCACTGTCGACGGCCAAACAGGTGCAGGTGCTACCGCCAGCCTCCGGCTACCAGAGGTGAAGAAGTCAGGGTTCTTTGGTTTACTGTTTAAGACCACAGGATAGTCATGGCTTCCCGTGCATGTATCATACATATACTGTATGTACTAAACACTGTGGGTGCTGACACAGGCCCTCTACGCTAACTTCTCAGCTGCTGCTGTGATTTCATGCTTGACGCCTCCATCGCATCCTTCGTATCCACTGGAGGTGCAGGATTCCCCGCTCTGCAGGCGAAGAGCTGGTGCAGGAAGTACTGCCATTTAGTCTTCCAGATATAGACGAGGCTACCGCCGAGCAAGTGCTAGCCATCCTCCGCATGCATGTCTGTACCATTCGACAGTAGGCCGGCCGATGCTGGCCAGGTTGTGCTGATCATTGCCCCATTAGGACACGGGAATAACATCTTGCTGCGGGCTCTCCTGGCTGAACATCTACACTCTCAATACATACTTCTGGTGTCTGACTCCGCCGCTGGGGCGGTTGACAGTAACAATCAATGGTACAATGGCCCAATCACCAAGACGCAGAACCTGCAAGCACTGATGGAGAAGCTGCTGGCAGCCCGATTGACAGAACCACTTGTTCTAGTTATCGATGACCCTGCAATGGACCAGAAGACATGCACCTACTTCAGCAACATCACCAGGCGCATCCTGCACACAAAGATAACTGTATTCATCCTCTTTCAGAAGTACACCCACGAGATCTCACCGGACATCCGCCACAATGCCCGGTTGCTATGCTTCAGCTCCTTATGTGTGGACGTGCCCTGCTCGAGACCATATACAGCAGCCTAACCCTCAAGGAGACCAAAGGGGACTTTATCGCAGGTGTACAGAGGGCAGCTGAGCTGTACCGCTTCATCTTCAGCAACAAGGAGACAGGTGAGCTGTCACACTTCAAGCCATCTCTGGAAAGGCTCAGACCTTCACCTACAAGCTGAATCCAGCCAGGAACCTAGCCTGCTCTACGCGTCATCGCTGACAGACTAAGCAGAGACCGCCATGGTCTCCGCTGCAACTTTTTTTCATTCATCAGAAGGCTGCGTGGTTTCCGCTACTTCGTCCGTGGTCTCCGCTACTTCGTCCGTGGTCTCTGCTGCTTGTGGACCTTCGTCAGCAGTCTCCACTGCTACTTCGGCAGTTTTGTCAAGTCCGTACTGTCACCGAAACTCTACCCACTGAGGGTCCGTGTCTAGGACTCTCTTCTTATGGAACTTCTCATGGAAAATCCACTTTGTCCATGCGCGGCGAGCATCTGATTTGCGAGCGGATTTGATGAGGTAGTCCTGGTAGTTATCTGGGAATTTCAGAAATGCTGGCAGATTACTGGCTAATCTCCAGCGACCTTTTTCGTTGAAGATGTGCTCAACAGCCTCATTGCGGCCAACAGTGATCCCCTCCTGAGTACCTTCTGCATGACCGGTGTCATGGCTCTCCGCTACAGTGGCACTGACCTCCTCCTCTGAAGTAGTTATTTGCTCCAAACTGGAGGCTATCCAGTATATCTCACTCTTCCTGGCTATGGAGGCTAAATACGACAGCCCACTTCCCGACAATTAGTAAATCTTTGGGGTCGACCCTCGCCCTTTGGAGAGCTAGAATAACAGGACTGTTGGTTTGGGTCACAGGAGGTAGGTCGAGTGTCCTGCCCTGGGTGCTGTCAAACTTCCGGTAGAGTATCTGAGTCAGGAGTTCTTTTGTACTACGAGCAGGCGCTCCTTCCTCTATGGCGGCCAGTATCTCCGCATCAGATGGAGGTGTGACCTTAGAGGTGTGAGATCGTGGTGCATCGGACTGTGTCACTGTTGCCGTCCTTGTTCAGAAGGGAGGAGCCATCCAGCAGGTGGATAAGCTAGACGACTTCAAGCTTGTGGTTGCTGGGACCAATGTTCTTTGTGAGGTACGCGAGCTGGCTGATTGCCAACTCTACAGACAGAAAACTAAGTCATACGCACTTCTGCACCTAACCAGTGGAAGCGACGACCTCGAGTCGGCACTCGAGGGCCATCACCACCTCGGGGGCAGGGACATCCCACCTAATCAGGGCAACCGGCTCAGCTTCAACATCGGAAACCTCATAGCTGGGACTCGCTCATTAGGTGTGACGGTACTTTACTTTGGCTATGCTAAGGTATGTGTGTCGAACACATCAGGTATTCAGCTTGAGCGTGCATAGAGCACGACTCTTGCCATGGTCTCCACTGCAGCTGCCACCACTACAATAAACTCTGCTGTCTTCTGACCTGTCGATGCTTCATAGTCGAGCGTTAGCTCAGATATTGCCTCATAGTACTCATCGAGATTCTCATCTGCCTCTTTGAGGCTCTGGTTGGCCTGAGCTCGGAGTTGGCATCGCATATGCTCGTTGGCTTTGCTGTAATCAAACTTCTCCTTAGACAGCTTCTCCATCACCTGGTTACGACGCTCATGCTCGACCTCTGCCGCCTTCTTGTTGGCGAAGCTGAGTCCTCAGTTCACTAAGGCAAACACGCCCGCATTCAAGGTTGCGGATGCCATGCTATAGACTACAGTTTAAAGCTACTACATAGCTGCAGTGGGGACCACGGCGACGCGATGTATGAACCAGAGGCTGATCCAGTTGAGGATATAGATGATGAGGACTATGAGGAGGACTATGATGAGGAGGATGCAGACGACAACGATGTCGCGGAGACCATGGGTGAGTATGATGTGGAGACTGCACCTGAATCCCGCAAGCTAGTACACAGATCGAAAGGAATCTATCGCACTTACATAAAAGGTTCTATCAGGCTGCTGGCAGCAGTTGGGGCTCTGATCACTCTGTTCACAATGAAGGCTGGCGAGACGGTCCGCAAGATCGCCAACAATGCTCTCTATGAGATGGAGAAGATGTCTGAAGCCATACCAGCCATCGCCTTAGGAGTAGGTACGTTCTTCGGAGGCACAGGCCCTTGGCTACCATATGTTGCTATAGTACTCGCGGCCATCTGGTCCGCCGAACATTTAAGCCATACTATATAAGGATGGCGTCTCTGTACGCCCTGGTCAAGTCCCTTAACTGACAAGCCTTGGTCGATAAGCTACCCTTCAGTGACGGCACCAGTGCTGCAGAGATTAGACAGAGTGTTCACAGGTATTCCAAGAGGTGTTCATCGATGGCCGGATGAATGATGGTCATTTGTTCGCCTGTCTGGAGTTTTCCCAGGCCATACGTAATAGAACAGGAGTCGATGTCAGTGATGAGATCCGGGAGTACCGCCATTCTTGAGGAGCTCTACTACCAGCCTGGTGGGTATTATCGCGAGCCTCACTAGTTACTCGAGTTCACATGTCGCAAGGGCCACAAGTTCACATTGGAGGCAGTTAGCCAGTGGCTCAGCCACCAGGCGATGTGGCAGATATACAGACCCCGTCCATGGCACATCAGGCGTGCACATTTTGATGAACCTGTTCCGAACAGAGTTCACCAGGCAGATGTTCTATTCCTTCCACATGACAGAGTCTGCCGTTCGGGAACATGTAAGATCTACAAGTTCTGCTGTACCGCTTACAGATAAGTCCGCATGACAGGTGGCCCAAGCATTCAGCAGTGTCTATGATGATCCAGAAAAGCCCCTCCAGTGGCCAGAATTGTTACAGGTGGATGAGGGTAAGGAGTTCAGGGGCGAGACAGCAGCCCTCATGTGGAAACACGGTGTGGCGATAAGACGAGGTGAAGTTGGTCACCACTGTGCCCAGGCAATCGTCGAGCACTGGAATTGGACTCTGGCAGAAAGACTGTTCCCATATCAGTATGGCTAAGGAGATGGCGTGTCATGGTGATTGTTCCAGGGTATGGGTGAAAGGATTGCCCACGGTGGTAGAGAGATCCAATACTGGGGTTACTCAGTTAACTGGTAAGAAACCAGTAGAGGCTATCCAACGATCCTCTGTTGCCCCACCATCCGCAGGAATGAACAAGCGAGAGGAGTGCCTACCACCTGATGCTCTGGTTCTGGTGAACTGGAAGGGTGTCGACGGCATGCAACATACCCTAACTGGTCGATAGATGTTCACAGGCTTGACAGGTATGTGGAGGTGGATGGGCAGCGTACATTGTACTACCTGGCTAGCGAGCTTCGACTAGTCCCTACAGATACACAGCTGCCACCATCCAGAGTGCTCAAGCCGGCTGCTGTCTATTCATGAGGGATATGTCGCTCAATGGGCTCAGTATGGATAGCATCTGGTAGAACATGGCACTTATCATAGTAAGCGGAGAGTCTTTGTTTTTCCTGTGCATACGTCACCATACCCTGGTTGTGCATGTATAGGCCTCGGTTTTTAGGTCTGTCCACTTCGCCATATAGGGTGCTGTAGAACCGCTGCCAAGAGACCGCATTCTGCCACTTTGACATTCCCTTAGCCGAGCACTTACTTGCAGCTGTGCTCTCCACGTAGTAGCATTTGGAGCAGAGAGCGATACCACGAGAGTCTTCGAACTCGAGCTTGAACAGTCCCGATGTCCGTCCAGCCCACTTGTCCCAAGCTAGCCGGTCCCGCTTATGAGCTTGGTACTCTGCTCGCATCTCAGGGCGAATGACGTCGTCGAGGTTGGAGCCTGCTATAGCGATATACGCAGAGGCAGTGTCCATCTGCAGGTACTCAAAGCTGTCATGAGCTATGTAGTGATCGAGGAAGTCGTAGTAGAACTCCAGCATTCGCAGCTACACGAGCTCATAAACGGCTATCCCCACCTGGAAGGGCCTTCGAATAGTGATTCTCGGCTTGCGACTCTGGAGCTCGTATGACTCACTGATCTCCTCGAGATGTTCGAACCATGCACTACGCAGGGCCTTGTCTACCACGCATTCATCCTTCGTGAAGCTGGTGTTGCTATGTCATTCTAGGGCCTCGATGAGCTTCACGTAGGCACTGTTGTCGAGGAGTTTGAAGAGATCTGCCAAGAGCGCTTTGCTCTTATCTACATATCCAGAGTGGCAGGACTCTGTAACATTCTCCACGAACCACTCGAATGGGCGCTTGGCCTCATAGTCTATGGTGGGGTATATAGCAGTGATCTCCAGGCCATGGGTTATATACCACTTGAGGGTCGGGGCATACAGCAGCCGCTTCTTGTCAGATAGGGCACCAACCAGCTTCTGGGTGGTGGGCCGCATCCTCCCTGTTCGCCCTAGATATGCCAGCATCTCAGACGGGATTGCCTCTACCGGGATCTCGCGGTTATAGAAGAGAGGAGGCATTTCCTCGAACTTTGCCCACAGAGCCTGGGGGACCTCTATATCCACCTCAGCAAACCCAAACCAGCTGTCTGCTAGGAGAGCCTCCTTAAAGTTAGCTACTCCACTGGTACCGGACCAATGGCGCACTTTCTCCTTACCACATGGCATCTTTTTGGCCATCGTTGCCAGGTACAGAACATTACGTAGCCGAGTAGACATTGGCAGACACGCTCACTCTGGTGTATTCGAGTCACACCGGCCTCACGATATCTGGTGAACACGATGCTGGGACCGCCAACAACACCACACTTCAGCATCTCGTAGGCTTCCTTGTCTGGTGAATAGAGGCTAACATCCGGCATGTGCTGAGCGGTTCCACGTAGGAGGTACTGCAGTGACACACCTGGGAGAGACACCGCGACTTTGAGGATGTCTATTTCTCGTTCTGTGTAGAACTCCCTCATCCACTCTAGGGCTTCGATGAATGGACTGACGTCAAGGTTGTTGTAGTATCACAGCCAGTCGGCGAATGTTTGCATTCCTTGCTCGCTGAATGCCTGGTTACACTGTTCCCACTCTGTTTGCGTCAAGCGGTAGCCACCTTTGAGCTTAGATGTCCATGCTGAGTAGTCAGAAAGCCCTGGATAGTTGAGCTTCTCATGTGTGTCAAACCATTCATACAGGAGCTAGCTCTTCTGCAGTATACACCCATAAGCTTTGACCCATACCTCGTACGGGACTCCTGGGCTGAGATAGATCAGCACATAGAGAAACCGTAGCTCAGGTTTTATGAGGAACATGGTCTGACTAGCCTTCTTGGCGACTTTCATTATACCTGTACTGTCAGTCAGCTCATCGACAAAGTACTTCTTGATGAGGTTCAGGTCATACCACCCAGAGTTGTACCTCAGTACAGGCACTTGGTCACACCACTAGTTGATCAGTCGCTGCTGTTGCTTTGGGAGCTTGTCCAGGTCTGTCGGTATGTACTGTGCCCTAACCCTTGTACGGATCAGAGATGCTCGCCGTTGGATCTCCAGCATGAACTCTCTGATCAGTTCTTTGGGGTCAGGATTTCAGAGGTGAGTGGGCTCACTCGTGGCGCCGTCTAAGGAGCAGCTAACTGACACAGAAACAGGTATGTGAGTACTCTCGATCGTGAGAGTATCTGTAGGATGAGTCTTGATACCATCTAGGAGTGCCTCGAAGTTGTAAACTATGAAGTGTGGGTATGGGACAGTCCGAACTCGTTTAGGGACGCTTGGGCAGCATTTTATACAGCACTCCCACTGTATCACAAGCGTGCATCCAGATGCTTTCAGATTCTCCTCTCTCAGGACTGTCTTGCCGTATCTTTGTTCGGCATCCTCACCTCGCTGATGTTGTGGACACCCGTGCCAGTGACAGCCATGGAACTTGAAAACGGTGTTGGTGGTCAGATCAAAACCATCTACGGGTGTGCCCTCGATCCAACGCTCGCCACTGTGGTCAAACTCTACATGGTGTATGTGTACGTCTCTGTTTCTCGACTCATACTCGATCCAACGAGTAGCCGCTGAACTAGATGGTTGGGGTGGATATTTCTCATACGCAGACTGTGGCGCCTCAACCTTCTCGCCAGGACACACGATTTTTGTTTTGCCACCTGTAAGGTGACCAGCGTGGCGTTGAAGATGGCATGCCTGCTGACAGTGATTGCAGACTAGTGTATGTGCCAGTTTGGAGATGTTCTTGATGCAGAAGGCATGGTGGTCCCACACTCTGATGGTCATGGTGTCACGGTAGTGAGCCGCTTGCCTGATCAAGTGCCAGGTGCCCTCTTCATATGCGGGAATACCGATCTTAGCGAAGACCTCTACCTTGCCCAGCTGATCCAGCAAGGTCTTGCAGACATCAGGTACTGTCTTGCCTTAGAACTCTGTGGCAAGCTCTCGTGCAGGAGCTGTACTTCTATCTATCAGCTCTCGCTCCTCGGCGGACTGCTAGACATCTCCAGAGACACATGTTGTCCCTGTAGGTGTTGAGGGCAAGCATACTCTTCTTCTGCCGTGGCCAGTCTGGGAGGGGGCCTATCCCAAGCAGAGGTTGGCTGTCGACGATGGCCCTGACCTCAACGTTGATTGCTCGAACAAAAGCCCACTTGGTGTTAGGTCGATCGATATTGTCTGGGTCGAGGTGGGCTTGCTCTCTTGCTGCCACCTGGTCCTGAGCTGCTCCTATCATGTTCAGCCAAGGGCTCCCTGGAGCATTCTTGTGGAAGAGCATCACCCTACAATCATCGATTTGACGGATGCGATAGGTATGGGTATAACGGAGGTAGAAGGCATTCTGGACAGTCTGCTGGATCTTTTGCATGATCCGGCCTGTGAGGTCTCCTTCTAGACCTCAGAAGAATCCCCAGCATACTGACCGGCGTCCTCTATCCTCTGTCTCCCTTTCGCTGAGATGCTGGTCGAGAATGTGTTCGCCCTCTCGCCTTATGCTCCGGGCTAAGAGTTCAGACCTCGGCCCCTTATGCTCTGGGCTGGGCTCAGACCTCGGCATTGCTTAATGATCCTGCATTTGAGAGTTAAGTGCTCCAGCCACCTCGCTACAGTCTTGGCTCGCAAGCTAGCAGTCACCTCCTTGGCCAACTGACGACGCTCATGTATTCGCTGCGCTTTCTTGTGGGGATTCCAAGGATCCTCTTTGGTAAGCGCTGGAAACTTTCCCGTATTCATTGCTTGGGCGAGTCCCTTCTGCCACTCCTCGGCACGGACCTGTCCAATCATCTGGAGCAGGTCGCCTTTCTTGGCCTTAGGGTAGACTCTAAGGCCGAATTGCTTTGCAATAGCGCGAAGCTGTGCAACAGTACTCATGGTGTATATCCATGTGGATGCCTGCATAGGGTGCGGGGGCCCCCTGCGTTGGAGAGTTAGTGCTCCAGTGAATGTGCCTCCATCCGCCTCGCTACAGCCTTGGCTTGCAAGCTAGCAGTCACCTCCTCGTCCAACTGACTAAACTCACGTATCCACTGCGCTTTCTTGTGGGGATTCCACGGATCCTCGGTAAGCGCTCGATATCTTCCTGTATTCATTGCTCAGGAGAGTCGCTTCTGCCACTCCTTGGCATGGACCTGGTCGATCATCTGGAGCAGGTCGGCTTTCTTGGCCTTAGAGTAGCTTCTAAGGTCGAATTGCTTTGCAATAGCCTGAATCTGTGCAACAGTACTCATGGTGTATGGTCCCGTAGATGCCTGTCTCTAAATGGGCGTTCAGACCCTATTATGTGTGGCAATCAGTACATGTGGGTGGTGTATATCCCCTGTCTGGGCGTTCAGACCTATTATGTGTGGTGCTGGCGATCAGTACCTGTGGGTGGTGTATAGCCCTGTGGATGCCTGTCTCTAAATGGGCGTTCAGACCCTATTATGTGTGGCGATCAGCGTTCAGACCTATTATGTGTGGTGCTGGCGATCAATACCTGTGGGTGGTGTATATCCCTGTGTATGCCTGTCTCTAAATGGGCGTTCAGACCCTATTATGTGTGGCGATCAGCACCTCTGGGTGGTGTATATTCCCTGTCTTGGCGTTCATGCCTATTATGTGTGGTGCTGGCGGTCAGTACTTGTGGGTGGTGTATATTCCTGTGGATGATTTGTCTATAAATGGGTGTTCAGACCCTATTATCTGTGGCGATCAGTACCTGTGGGTGGTTTATATCCCTGTGGTTGCCTGTCTGGGCACGTGGTGGCCCGAGCACCTGACCCCGGCAACCTATGCCCCAGGGATTGAGAGGGCGGTGGTATCATTTGCCTAGTAGCAGTGTCAGGATTAAAATGATACAACCGCCCTCAACTGGCAGCCGTTCGGCAATCCGTGGCCCCCACCGCCCTCTCAATCCCTGGGGCCTCCATCTAGAGGCATACCAACCACATGTCTCAACAACCCTGGGCCTCCATCTAGAGGCATACACTAACCACATGTCTCACCAACCTATGCCCCAGGGATTGAGAGGGCGGTGGGGGCCACGGATCGCCAGTTGAGGGAGGTGGTATCATTTTAATCCCGACACTACTACTTGCCATCATCATAAGCTTTAAGAAAGAGACGAATGTATTACTCTTTTCGACACTTCTTAGACAAATACTAGAATATATGATCATGAAATATCATCGCGGAAGGGTAATGCTGCTTACTCTAGCAAATATAGGTGTTCGAAGGTGTACAAGAATCAAGCTAAGCAGTAGCGTAACATCTGCAAGGGAGATCACTGTGTTTTCCGGTGTAACAGATTTCGTGAAATGAACATTGCTAAGCATTGTGTAGCAACAAAGCAGGAGGGATTGTGTTTCTGTTGCCTTGGAGACGATCATCATGAACGAACCATGTATCCGGTCAAGAACATACAACATCACTTCATGTGCTCATACTCATAATCGTTTTCCTTCATCGGGATACTAATTCTAATGGACCTTTCCAGTTTTAGTTATGCCCCGCCCATCTCTATCTCAGCTCCACACACACCTCGCTCGTGTTGGGATCGATATCTAAACTCCCTGACTATCAATGTACAGCAACTTATACAGGTAAGCTGTTGAATATTTTGAAACTAATTTAACTAGATGCTGTTGCTGCCTATGGTATAATTTCAAAATATTCAACATGATGGTGTTTTTATAATGACATGCAATTCGTCAACGTGTCACACTATTAACCTTTAAAGAGGGACTAAATCGAGTCAGTCATGACGTAATGATAAATGACGTCATCCTACACGCTTCCTCTACAGCTCACAATTCGCAAAACAAATGTGCTTTTAGGGGACAACCACCACGGGCCATTAGCGACAGCAGCGGCTGTCACGAAGGGGGAGTACTGGGATCAGGATGAGAGATCACATACTATATACAACAATGATATTGTGCAATAACCTTTTGCTAAACGATTTTATTCATCCATGTCCAAAATTGCACCACGATCTCATAGATGTCTTGTGTCGATTCCGCAAGAATTCAGTCACTTTAGTCTATGACCTTTTGGAGATGCACTTACAAATTGAGATATCTCCAGAGGACAGACACCCCCATAAGAATTTGTGTCGAGATCTGCATGAGGGCATAGCCCACCCTACCCCCATCCCAACCCACCCCAGCCCCGATGACTATGAATTTAATCGGGCCGTAGTCGGCATTAATTCATCACAATTTTGGCCTAGTTTGTGACTCAGGAGCATACCAAGTTATTCAAAGAGACATTTCTCATGGCATTTACAAATTTGTACTTCAGGTTACAGATGCTACAGGCCTATGCTTGTCCATCTTTATAGTGGCATCAAAATAAACTCCAAATTATTTTGGCGCTTTAACTTGATGTAATAATACCATCATCAATTCTAACGTGAATAATGTCTACTTTGGTGAGGCTTTGATGAGTTCCCAAAACAATCAGTTCGTTATTTGAGTCGTTCAGCTTTAGCATGTTGCTCTTCATCCAACTACGAATTTCTGAAATACATTGTTAAGTGCTGGTGATTGTGTTTGCCGTGTAAAGCAGAGTTGTGTGGCATCTGCGTACACGTAAAGCAGAAGTCCAGATTTACGTATAATAATACCAAGTGGAAGTGTGTCGGCAGTATATAAGTTTGAAGCCACCACTGATCCCAGCGGCACACAAAAATTCACGTTTCTAAAGGTAGATGAAGTCTTTTGTGTTGTTTGCGACCATTCATTCGACACCGTTTGTGCCAGAAGCTATGCCGAATTATAATTAATTTGGTAGCAATTTCTTACATTTTAAGGGTGAAAACGCAAAATAGAGCATACATTATATTGGAATAAGCTGGTCCAAACTATATAAAAACATTGCATGCCACATTCTAACCAAAATTCCTTAAAATGTTTGATTTCTAAAAAATCGGTCTAGTCTAACACTCTTATTGCAAAGCCTCGCATATGGTCTATGGAATGACCCGTTCGAGTTTTAGCTATGCCCCGCCCATCACTAGCTCCACCAACACCTCGTTTGTCTTGGGGTCGATCGATCCCTGAACTCCCTGACTATTAATTTCCAGAAAACTATACAGGCAAGCTGTTAAATATTCTGAAACTAATTTGATTGGGCACTGTTGCTGCCTATGGCAGCGACAGCGTCCAGTCAAATTAGTTTCAAAATATTCAACAGAATGTTTATTAAATGGTAGACATACAATTCGTACAACGTGTCGGACTATTAAACGCTAAAGACGGACTATTTCGAATCATTCATGACGTCATGATTATGACGTCATCCTACACGTCACGTAATTGATTATGATGTCATATGATGGATGGATAAAGTTGGAAAGGTCCATTGGACACATTAGCCAACATTGCGGCGTCTAGATGAATGTGGAGCGGTATGGATATGAGTCTTGAAGAAGTGACCGTGCATACATTTACTGGCGCTTCAGATGATGCTTATTGGGTTATTGTATATAATCGATATTTTTATTGCAATGGACAACGTTTCAAAGACACATGTTTCACCGCTGAAGTCATCAAGTATCCCACGTCTAGAGATGATGGCTGCCATTTTAGGTCTACGGTTGACAGTAACAACTGTTTTAGACATTTCCATGAATAATTACATCTTCGTCAGACAGATGGCCGTAGAGCACTCACGACCGGCTCAATGGCGGAAGGTCAGAGTTCAGTATTTTCTCGCCTGATCCTAGTCTTTAAATAATTAGTTTTTAATTGCGTAGTCGAACAAAGTGCCAGATTAATATAGACAGTTTTAATTTTGAGAAAAATAAAAAAAATTGTGTCTGTTCAATCTCTCTTCTACGTACGTACGTACCCACGCAAGCACGTACACACCCACGCACGCAACAAAGACTAGTGTTTCCATCTTAATGAGCGCAGAGCCGCTACACAGTGTCTGTAGCTGCGTGTGGTTGTCCTGATGTAACAGAGGCATATATTTCTAGCTAGGCCCCACCCATTTCTAGCCAAGTTCCGCCCACGATTTGCGCGTGTTGGGATCAATTTATATACTTTGAACCATGACTTCCCAGAATGTCAATTTTAAGGTCACTATACTGGTAATCTGTTGAATATTTTTAATACTTTGAATATTTTGAAACTAATCTAACTGTGTGCTGTGACCCTATAGCAGCAATACGGTCCAGTCGAATTAATTTCAAAATATACAACAGAATGTTTATTAAATAGTAAATCCATCACAGACATACAATGGACCGTTCCAGATTTAGCTATGCCCCGCCCACCTCTAGGTAAGCTCCACCCACACTTCGTCCGTGTTGTGATCAATCGATCTCTAACTCCCTAACTATTATTTTCCAGAAAACTATACAGGTACGCTGTTGAATATTTTGTAACTAATTTGACTGCGCGCGGTTGCTGCCTATGACAGCAACAGCACCCAGTCAAATTAGTTTCAAAATATTCAACAGAATATTTGTTACGGTCACTTACCGCACTTGACTGAAATGTTCATGACAAAGCTAGATACATCATTCAATACACATGTTATTTGTGACGCCAGCTCAAATTGATTATGACGTCATACTTGAGTGACAGATCGGATCCATCAATTGAACGATAGAGTACACGAGGGACAAAGAGGGCCCAAGGCAGAATTCACAAAGCGTACATAGCCTGCGCCCTGTCTTAGTGGTATAATTCCAGTTGTCAAGTACAATACATTCGAAGAAGAAAGCACTTGGTGAATAAAGAGCTCATTAACGTCATATCCTGAGAAGGACCTCCATCCATTATGAGATAATATAAGTATTCGTGTGTTTACAGTGGGTTTCAGTATGTATGATGAAGGTATCAGGAGGAGATAACTCTGTGCACACTTATCATATGATACAGTTCTATAGGCTGTCCTCCCATGCAGGCGATCTGATGTCAAATAGAATAGCAAGTTGGTAGATTTGCAACATATTTGGAGTACAAAGCTCAGCATATATGATGATGATGATGATGATGATGATGGTGGTGGTGGTGGTGGTGGGGGTGGTGGTGATGATGCGGATGATGGTGGTGATGGTGGTGGTCATGATGATGATGATAATGATAATGATGATGATGATGATGATGATGATGGTGGTGGTGATGATGATGATGATGATGATAATGATGATGATGTTGTGGTGGTGGTGATGATGATGATGATGATGATGATGAAGATGGCGGTGGTGATGATGATGATGATGATGATGATGATGGTGGTGATGGTGGTGGTGGTGGGGTTGGGTTGGGTTGGTGATGATGATAATGATGATGATTGTGGTGGTGGTTGGGTGGTGGTGGTGGTGGTGGTGGTGATGATAATAATGATGATGGTACTGGTGATGATGATGATGATGGTGGTGGTGGTTGTGGTGGTGGTTGTGCTGGTGGTTGTGGTGGTGATGATGGTGTTGATGTGGTGTTGGTGTTGGTGATAATGATGATCATGGAGGTGGTAGTGGTGGTGATGATGCTGTTGGTGATGATGATGATGATGGTGGTGATGGGGGTCGGGGTGGTGGTGGTGGTGATGGTGATGGTGATGGTGATGATGATGATGATGGTGGTGATGATGTTGATGATGATGATGATAATGATGATGATGATGATGATGATGATGATGATGGTGGTGGTGGTGGTGGTGGTGGTTATATGATTAAACGCACTGGCTCAGGATATCCCAAGGTTGGGAGATATTTTTTATTTATTTTATTGTCTGAGATTTGTTATGTTTGTTTGATAGAGGCGGTATGGCCTATAAAAAATGAATAATATATATCATTCATTCTGAAGGTTTTTGAAGAGTTAATTTCGAATTAACCAAGATGTCACGTAGATTGGAGGTTTTCTTAAAGGCTATCACTGGACGTAAATTGAGAGGTTCTTTCATTTTATCCTGCAATTTATGATATTCATCTTTCAAAATTTCAGAAATTTCAACATTTTTTCGATTGTATGTTAAACTGAATGGAATAATTTCGCGTTGATCAGATCAGCAAGACCAGGGTCCACGTTTATGCCATTCGGCCATTTTGTTTTCAGTTGCTTAATCCAAAATGATTCTCAAAGTTTTCTTTGTTTATCAGTTTCTTCGGCCGTAGCAGAAAGAGACAGTTGCTCGATAGGCATAATTTCAAAGTGTCTATCGACAGAATGACCAGGAAGATTGAAATGTTGAGCGACGTTGGTGTACTCGTCGTGTCTAATCTCGCAAAGGTGTCTAGTTGCTCGCCATCTTAAAGGGCACCGACATACTGCTTTTGGCATAATTTGCAAGATATTAAATAGATAACATTTTTAGAATCGCAATCTAAATTAGACTGAAGTTGGAATTTGCTTTTGCTCTGATAACTGACAAATGTTTTCTGATTAGGTAGATAGAGGTATAATTTACACCTCTTCTTTCCACATTTCTGAGATTGTCCTACGCCTATAATCGGACGATTGTGACGAATTTTGGTAGGCTTTTGATCGGCAGCCTTATCAGTAATAGTTTCCAAATCATGTAAAGTTTCGGACTTTATTTTGCGCAAAAATCGTGTTGAATATCCCCTCGGTTTGAGGGCTTTAAATAAGGTGGAACACGCGGATTCAAAATTCTTTCTATCACTAGAATTTCGGTGAAATCGGATAATCTATGATTTGACAATACCTTTAAAAGTATGAGGTGGATGGAAAGATTTCTTATGCAGTAGTTGATGGGAATCGGTGGGCTTAAAGAATACTTTGTAATCAAGAAGCCCACTCGTGTTATAATTTACACCTTTGTGGAGAGTAACGTCCAAAAAGTCTACAGACGACTGGTCGATGTTGGCTTTAAGTTTGATGTTAGGATCGTGATTGTTCAAAATAGTGAAAAATTCATCAAACTCTTACCTCGAATGATTCCAGATCATAAAAATATCATCGAGGTACCGGCGGTAAAATAAGGGCTGCTTAGGACATTTGTTAAGCGCATCTTCTTCCCACTCAGCTACATAGATGTTGGCAAAACTAGGACTAAAACGTTTACCCATAGCGCATCCACAGATTTGTTGGTAGATTTCGCCAGCGAATTCGAAATCAGTGCCCTTTAAACTCAGCTCCAGGAGAGCTAATATTTCGCTAGTGGGCCTATTGTTATCAGGATATTTATCAAATGCTCTGCGAACAGAAGTCAAACCCCTTTCGATGTCAATGTTTGTGTACATAGCATCGATGTCGAGGGTTATCAAGAGTGAGTTTGGAGGAACATAAATTTTGGAGACCTCGGATAGGAAATCCTCAGAGTTGTTAAAAAAGCTGAAATGTCTATTCGCAATTGGTTGAAGGTGGTAATCAATAATTTCACTAATTCGATAAGATTCAGAGCCGCAATCAGAGATAATGGGTCGACCCGGCGGTATCATAGGGTCGGACCATGACTCAATAGGTTTATGAATTTTTGGCAAAAGGTAAAACGTACGTGGATTTGAATCTCGTTTAGCAGTAAGGTATTTAAACTGCTTTTTCGTTATGGCCTTGTTGTCAGCCATTTCTTGAAGGATTCCATTAAATTTATTTTGCCAGAGTGGTTCGTCTAATTTGCGGTAGTGTTTCAGATTACTGAGTTGCCGATGCGCTTCACGAATATAATTATCCTTACGCATTATTACAGTAGCAGATCCCTTGTCAGCAGGCTTTATAACGATGTTATTGTTTTTACACAAACCTGTTACGGCTAAACGTTCTTGATATGACAAATTTTGATGATTTTTAGGGAATTCTAAATTTTTAACACGCTCCTTGATAGCTTTTATACTATCAGGGATCGCAAGGTCAACCAACTTCGAGTTGGGTGCCTAGCCAGCTTTTTCAACAAAAGGTAGAAAGTTGTTTTTCTTGGAATTTCGAAAAAAGTCTGCTAATTTTACACGGTGAGAAAATTCTTCAATTTCCCATAAGCCATTATCTAAAAGGGCATCTATGTCGACTTTGGGCCGTGGTGTTGGTACATATGTTAGACCGAGATTTAGCAAAGATCTTTCTGATTCAGACAATGTAGAACCAGTTAGGTTAACGATATTACCACCCAGGCCAATTTCTGGGTGGTTAGTACCCTGACCCCGTAGTTAGTTTAAATTAAGGTGCGATAACCAACTATTATACATCCTATTTGCAGTGCACTCAGTCCAGTGGATGTTGTCCTCAACCACCTGAAATTCAGGGAGGCTGGGCAGAATTGGGACCTTGGTCCTTAAGGCCTCTACACGGCTGTTAACGAATTGTATGTTTCGTTTCTGGGTTGTAGTCAGGTGCTTCGAATAATTTAGTTTGTAAAAGTGAACTTTGGCCTTTGGAAATTTTGAACGCATGGTACTAAACAGATTCTCAATTCTTTGGGAGGTGTCATGCTGAAGTTCGTCCTTATCATTAATTCCGATGTTAAGGATGATACGCTGATGTTGGAAGACCTCATTGTATTTTCTAACCATATTCCTAATGTGGTTTATCTTAGCACCTGGATAGATTGCTACCTGCATATTTGGATGAGGTGTCTGATTGATACGAGCTAAATTTGAAGACCCAATCAGCATAATCTTCTTGTTCAGAGTAGGCAGGCGCCATTCATTCTTGTTATCCACCACGAACCGAAACTTGTAGAAAGACCTATGCTCTTTGGGTGTATCTATAGGCGTAGGTTTGGGCTTAGGTTTGGTCGTAAATTTAGGTTTTGGTGGCTTGGACCTCGGCGTCGACGATCTGGTCTTTTGACCAGGTCGGTCAGCAGCTGCTCTCTGTGGAAGGGGAGGAAACTCTACTGGGGACAGTGGCGAGACCGGAAGAGGGATCTGACTAGGATCCACATGAGCAGACACTGACGGTGACCATTCTGGCAGTGGAATCAGGAGCGGATCCACCACAGGAGACTGTAGGGGGAACACTGGTGAGCACTGGTTATTCACCCGCTTAACTACTGGGGACTCTCAGTGGGTGACCTATTCCGTTTCCGATTTGATTGTGGGATGACTGGTTAGGTCAAGGCTGACCTTGCAGTCGGTGTGCCTGGTAGGGCCACAGAGGGCCCTGCAGTTGATGTTCCTGGTAAGGTCACAGGTGACCCTACAGGGGGTGTTGTACTATGGCAGGTTCTAAAATGCGGATCAAAAGGTCTGATGAAATCATAAAACTGATCAATTGATGAAGAATGAAACTTCCTGCCATAGTTATTTCGGGCCCAATTTATTGCTGTGGTTTTCGCTCTACCTAATTCTAAATTTGGTTTGGACTGAGCTTCGATGAGGAGCGACATAAGACGACCAAGCTGGAAATTATAGTGACTAATGTTAACCTGAAGTAAAGATATGGCCCATTTCAAATTTGCTGCTAAGATGTCCTTACGGACCTCGGCGTTTGGCATCGCTGGTTTACAGAAGAAATTCTGTCTCTCTAACTCTGACACTTTCCAGCTCAATCCAGGAGGCAAACTGCCCCTACGTACATGAGCATTCAAGATGCCAAGGTGGTGAAAGCATTGTATAATCATGTAGTAACACTTGGTTAGTGCAGCCTGGGCAGATGGCGGGCGACTGTCGTTAGATCTCCTGTCATCCCGTCTTCTACTCTTGCTAACTCCAGCCATAATGTTACTGGTTAGATAATTCAATGTTTCTACCACTAAAATCTACAGGAAAACCAAAAAGTTGAGGGGACCTAATGGAATCGTGAACCAAGGGAAGTCTATCGAATTACAAGCGTAACAAATTCTACAAGCGTATCAAAAATCTACCGCTGAAAAAAAGAAGGTTATGATTAAGCATGTTAATATTTAAATAATTAATATAAGCTATCAAAGGATAATTGTGTATATTACCAATAATCTTATGCACCGTCGTGAAGTCGGCGACCGGTTTCGACAAGGTTTGTCAGCTTCAGGCCACAGAACAAATCTGCCTGTCCACCAAAAATCTGTCTATTTATTAGAATTGATGGCCTTATGGATGTGGCGTAGATTAGTGTTCAATTGTACTTTGAAAATTTTAAATTTTATTCACATTAAAGATTTGAACTGCCACAGTTGTTTAGAATCTATTGTCTAAATCCATTGACGTTGATTGAGTTCTAAGGTTTCTGAGTGGGCTTCCAGTAATACTCTCATGAATGAGTGGCGGTTGATCAAAGAGATCAAGCCATGTATATTAACCCAGTGAGATCGATTCTGTTTGTTCAGAAGTTGTCCCTTTCTGAACGAGGTTCTAGTATCAGTCTGTTGATTGATCAAAGGGATCACGCAACGGTCATTAATCATTTGAACAGTGAACTATATTTCAAAAGGTGTTGTTGGACTTTGTTTCCAAGTCTTTTGAAGTCGAATTTAGGAAAGAACATTTGTTAATTTCCAACAAATTTCCAATGATCGTGGTGGTGGTGGTGGCGGCGATGATGATGTTGATGATGATGATGTATTTCGTATTATAGATTACGTATTTCGTCTGATCGCAAAACACGTAGTAAGTTGGTATTATGTTTGTCCTGATAACTATTGGCACGTTGTACTGAAAATCCCAAATTGTTTTAGCTGGCGGAATCGCTGAGAATTGAAGAACATGTCCAAGCATTCTCTCTCGCTGTTGCGCTACCACCACAGACAGTGGTGCCGTGTTGTACGCTTCGTGATACGCAGAGTTTGAAATTAGGCTGGGTGGCCAGGTGCTATTCATGATGGCTAGCAGGTGTTTACGATGGCAAGAATCAAGTTTGTTCAATGCCGGTTGAATTACAATAGAGTGAATCCGAGATTATGATCTTCCTCCGCTTCCCCTCGCCCCGGCTAGCAGGTCTTCATTGTGTCGGACAGGTATATGTATGAACTCAAGTTTGGCTTCACTCAGGAAGAGGTTTGTAGCTTTGATTTGTTTTGTAGCTATTGGAACCAGTTCATCAAGAAAACATTTTTCTTTATCAATGAAATCAACAACATCTGCATACGTGATCTCCAGTTGGATATCTAGTTTGAGATTGGAGGTTTTGTTCTGGACTTATGTTCTCAAAAAGATGAGAGAGTTGCACCGAGGTAACACGTGAAGAGCGTTGTTGACAAACCATCTCCCTGTAGTGATCCTTTTCATGTGGTAAATCTTGCAGAAAGCGTCGATTTCACGCACACACACACACAAGCGCACACGCACACGCACACGCACACGCACACGCACACGCACACGCACACGCACACGCACACGCACACGCACACACACACACACACACGCGTATATATATATACATTGCTGTGATATATGGGAGACCTTGATAGAAGTGTGTATGCGGTGTAGGAGCTGTGTGATTGGCAGGTTGGTCAATAGATGCATGCCTTTCCAATGACGCCCAGTAGGACCTACCCTCATTGAGCAGCAGACATCACAGAGATTAAAACCACAGTTGCAAATGATAGAAAAGATATTTATAACACAGACGAAGAAATGAACGACGCCCTCTGAGGCTGCGTAGCCATTTGTAGATAGAATAACTTTAAATATGTATTTAAGTGGTATGAAAATTGTCAGAAACAAATTTCATTTTGTACTAGCTGTTCTGGTGACGCATAGAATATATAAGATATAGCCTGTGCCGGGTATTCTTAGATTTCTATCATGGCGTAAAAATGGCACTACGTTTTATTAGCTGAATGGTGACGTATCGTTCCTGTAAGACATGATATACTTTTTAGCTACGGGTAGCTGCTCAATAAACTGCCATGTCTCACAGTTAGTCCGTTAATTTGAGATGAGATTGTCACTTTAAGATGACGATTTAAAAGCTTATGAATAGAGGAATCTAGTTTCTCAGTCAATCATATGACGTCATATTCAACAATGTGTACTTTGACGCCATAATCACATACATCATGAATGACGTAATTGATTACGTCATGAATGACGTAATTAAGTCCGTCATAAAGGCTTAATAGTTCGTCAAGTTGTACACATTGTATGCCTTTACTATTTAATAAACATGCTGTTGAATATCTTGAAATTAATTTGACTGGGCGCTGCTGCTGCATAGTCGAATTGAGATCCAGCGAATGCAGGGATCAATCGATACCAACACGTGCAAAGCGTGAGTGGAGCTTATCTAGAGATTGGCTGGGCATAGCTAAAACTGGATTCACCGGTTACAAAGTGGTAACATAAAATAGCTGGGAGCAAATAGGTTTTCTGGACCAGGATGTAATTATACCAAAATAAACAGCGGAGACATGTGGAATGGCATCCTACTATATAGATATCCTTGCCATCCCGGAGAGTAAAGGTCACATTGACCTTGAAATGTAGGCTAAGGTTACGATTGTAAAACAAATGACTGTATTTCACTTAGTATTGTGTTAGAGGCTTGCCATGCTGGATATATCATTCACATTGAATAAGCAAATGCTCTGCGTTAACCTAGACATAATAGGCCAATACTCAAATTAACTCTTTTAAGCCTTTAGGCAAGATTCGGTGTATTCCTTGCAATATATGATTTGTTATGTTCAATATTCTGAAACGCATATAGAGTAGACATTTCTGCTAAAGCAAAATCATTAACAGCTTCACGAAAAATAAATTAGTTAAACTATTTAACGTTCTGCCTGTATGGTCCAACTGAAATCAAATCCTGGGATTTCAGAATTGGAAGGCTTGAAAGTGTTAAGTATTCAGAAAATCAAATGACTTTAAAATGATTTTATTCAACATAAATTTCCTACTTGAACAATATATATTTAATTTAGTTTTTCGTGAATTATTTTCACAAGCTAAAATATAAATGTATTTTCAACTGTCAATCCTTGCATTTGTTAATCCACAACACAGCCCGTGTGTACAATATCAGTGAAAGGCGAAACAGAAATGATACCATCACTCTAATCAGATTCACCATAAAACATATTGTCCATCCATCATATGACGTCATAATCAACTACGCGACGTGTAAGATGACGTCATAACTATGACGTTATAAATGACTCGATATAGTCCGCCTTTAACGCTTAATAGTCCGATACGTTGTACGAATTGTACGAATTGTATGTCGTTACCATCTAATAAATATTCTGCTAAATATTTTGAAACTGAATTGACTGGACGCTGTTGCTGCTATAGGCGCAAGGTGTGGGTGGAGCTTAAATTGAGATGGGCGGGGAATAGCTAAAACTGGAAAGGTCCATTGACATGTTACATTTGCACATAATGTAGTTAGGAATGGCACATGTTTTCTTGTAGCGTCGACGTGGAAGAAGCGTTTGTGGGATATGATGCTTGGCGCTACCGTCGATTGTGGGTTTGATTTCCTGCTATTACTTATTTTTCATTGGCTCTTTTGGATACACAATTATTCAACATGAAAGCACGAATCACGTGACTCAATGGTATTCCCAGATTATTTTCACAAACTAAAACAAAGGCATATCGCCTGTCTCAATCCTAACGTTATCCAAGGCTTCACAACTCGAACACTATGTAAGACAAAATTATGTGGAAGCTGAAACGACGAAAATCTAATCACTGCAGTCGAATTCATTAACACGCGTTTCCAGTATCCAGGCACGGATGCATTATACAATGGACCCGGTGTATTTGCATTCAGCATAGACATGTTTTGTTTGCAAGAACAGTTTATCTTACAGCTTTTGGCACACTTACAAGCGAAATCCTTTCCCATCTCTGCTGGCCATGCTGCCGACGCTGCCACAACAGGAGGTCTGTTGACGTTCTGAAGTTGCCAGTCATACTCATTAAGCGATGGCAGATCTGGTTGTGGTATGCGCCGCATTATGTCCTCACATCTATCAACGAGTCCGGCATATTGAGTATACTTCAAGTACTGCTCAAATGGTGATCGAGTTGCCGGGAGCATTTACAGTTTAGATCTCTGAAACTAGCAGAAATCTGATCTCTCAATTCTTGTATTCTAATATGTTTGTCTGCACTAGCCACATATACTGCAACTAGTAGGCTCATTACTTCCTATATCATTTCATGGCTGATTTTCTTTTCCCGAGAATCTGCCCACAAATGATGCTGTGGTTCGCAGATTTATATCACTACTGTGAGCAATCCATGAACCTTTTCCAATTCACTATGGAAAAGTTGACGTATCTCTGCCATGGGTGCTATGTAAAATGAAATCAAGTTACATAAATCAGGTTGGAGATTCTTTGACATTTCAGGAACTTCAAGATAGTTGTCTTGGTCTGGGGATGATGTGTAGTCGGTTGCCATGCATATACAATCAGTGCCATTGCTGTATATCAATATCAGATCCGCATGTTCTTCCCTCGCAGTACAAAGTGTAGGAAGAATGACACGTTGATCCGCCTCCTCATGTGTAGACATTAGGCATGGGAATGATTAAACATCAATGATAGTGACTAACCGTATCACTGAATTCACCAGCCAAGCTCAACAGACTATCTGAGTCGCTAAAACTAGACACCATTTGTCACACAAATATTGTAGAACGTTGTCCTGGTTTATGAAAACTGCAAAGAGATCATCTGGAGCCAACAAACAATCCAAGAATCTGGATTTTCAGGACGCGGTTTCCAATTCGGCGTTGCCTCGCACATTCCTTCAAACTGATCATTTCTACAGTACAGAAATGAATGTTTGTTGTTTCACGTGGAGTGGATGTTAGAAGTCTCTATATGTTTAGGATTGTGTCATACAACTCGTCTTTATGGAATGACCTTTTCCAGATTATGCGCATGCCATCTATAACAGCAACTGTGTTGCCGTGTATTCATTGGGTAACTCATGCAGGACATGCGATTATGCCTTTCTTAACAGTGCTTTAACATGGCTTGATTTTAACCCCATGGCTGTGTATCTGGCTGCCATTTGTGAAAAGCGAAGTGGGAACCTTACATTACCTTCATGATCTCCATTTACAGCTCGTGCATTAACCTGCCCACCACATGCTACAATCTGTGACTTTCCTGTGATGTCTGCGCTTTTCAGAAATGGCTTTAGCGATTCTTATTCGTCATTTCTCGTGCTTGAATTGTATTCAGCTGTATATCTTTCTTTCTTTGCCCTATAGATATCTGCCAAATGTTTCCTGGATGCGTGTGTCGGATGTGGCATCAACATTGTTTAGGTCATTCCGTACATTATCGTCAGCAATTACACCAGTATTGATTTTGTTTAGGCGTGTTATGAGCCCATTGAGTGGATTCGTTCAATGCAAGTCTTTATCTGGCCTTTAGTGGTTTGACCACTACCATGGTGTTTCCTTGTGCACGATTCTACAAGAAACATATGTTATACTTAATCTACAATTGCAGCTGTGATGGCTTTGTGTAAATCCACTTTCCTATTTCTTCTCCATTGATGGCTATACCATACAAGCCACATTCGCCCTTAGCATCTGCGTGATGCGTCTGCATTGACAGCATGTCTGGTGATACGATGTTGCGGACTCCACCTCTATGTCTTCCTATGAAAGCCCCTTCGATCATTGCATCATGAGCTAAAGGGACATTTGTTGATAACTTGTTCAGTTCATGGCCATACTTCTGGTCTCTCGGTGCTGTAAGAAATGATAACATTTTCATCGCTTCGGAAAGATGACCTTTTCAATTAGTTTCCTGCTAATAGAGCATAGATCTCTGTAGATTATCAGCCATTGTAGCAAATGTTTATCAAAAGATAAGGATTGGGTTTTCATTGCTACTGTAGTAAAAGCTTATCTGCCCCATAATTTATCTTTAAGTTAATTTGACATTATATTATGTGTTACAAACTGTCCTAGAACAGGCTCAATATCTTATCAACACTCTTTGAAAGCCTTACATCTAATGCACGACATGGTAGGTTCCCATGAGATCGAGCTTTCCCACAGATATCACCTCTTCGCAATCACATTCTGGTGTAAACGATCGTGTTTTGATTCCACTGTTTAAGCTGGAGGGAGACGCTTCACACTTCTGTAGATGGACTATAGTTTAATATATCGATGTTTCTCATTTTTTGCCACACGCTCATAGAGTTATCCGTGTGTTTATGCATTGGGACGCCGGTGATCTTGCTTTCTACCGATGTGTCACAATGGACCTTTCCATTTTAGCTATGCCCCGCCCATCTCTAATTTGACCATGGCAGCAACAGCACCCAGTCAAATTAGCTTTAAAATATTCAACGGCTTACCTGTACAGTTTTCTGGAAATTGATAGTCAGGGTGTTCAGAGATAGATCGGTCCCAACACGAGCGAGGTGTGGGTGGAGCTTAGCTAGAGATGGGCGGGGTATAGCTAAAATCGGAAAGGTCCATTATACTCATTGGGGCATGAAATGTCACATTTTCCTGAGAAATGCATGTTACATTTGAACCAAATAACTTGAACTTAAATTCTATAAACGCACATCTTATTGTCACGAAAACATATTACAATGTAATTTACAATCTAAGCAGAGTGCTTAGTAGACAAATATTTCAATAAATTAGCAATTATATTATCTGTAAATGGTAGTAATAAAGATTATACTTAAAACGCCCCATTTCATGGGCTTAATTGCTGCAGAGAAATATGACTTTATTCGACATGGGAAATATTTTGACATTGCGTTCGATTAGAAACTCGAGGTTATTTCAAGACTAGAGGATTTGTCAAAATATTTATGAACAGTAGCAAAATCGTAATTTCAACATACAGATATTACTTCTCTACCACTACAATATTTAAGAAACAAAAATAAAGAGAACCATTTGGATGTCAATAAAACAATTACTGGGAAAAATGTCAAAATCACTTGTCAAGATGGCGGGAAATTTAAATTGCAGAGAGAGAGAGAGAGAGAGAGAGAGAGAGAGAGAGAGAGAGAGAGAGAAGATAGAGATAAATAGAACCGCAACTTTTTACTTTCTTTTTTGCTTTAATTAATAACGCGCGTCATCCAATTTGTTCTGACACCAATGTAGTGATTTTGCACCACGTAAAAATCTATCACAATATAGTATGTAATTGAGACATACCTTGGCCTCGGACGCACACCAGTGTGTGGACGCGAGAGGCACGTGAGGACATCACTCGGCAATCATCGGGAATGTACGCTGGTGTGCCGATGATGCAGTATGATCCGCACCACAATATACTTCCATGTGTTGCAATGCTTGCATCACTATGGTCTTTTACGAGAGAATTTAGCCTCGGACTCGCTCCCGAAATCCCTCAGCATGAAAATGGAGGAGATGAACTCAGTTTTCTGCCCTGTCTTACGAGATGACGAATTTTTGAAATCGAGCAGCATGGTACACCAAATTTGGGCCCATAGCTGCTTAGAATATCTAATCAAACATTATCAAAGCAAATTGGACACATTACAGGCAGAGGTAAAGGTGGCAGAATCTAATGGAATTCTTGATCTATACCGAGCCAAAGGCATAGCACTGATATGGGCACAACGACAATCACACAGCTATGGGAATTTTTGACAGGTTCAGTTAGTGAGGAGCAAAATAGAGCGATTTCGGTTTCAACAGCAGCAACCACATCGAGTTCAGATTCAGGTTCACATTAAACAATGACTAACAAACGACAACGGTCACCAACCACATTCACACCTTCCCCTACCACTTCCAAACAGACGAATAGTGTTTAAATCACTAACACCAGCACCTGCTATTGATGATGTAACAGAGTCATGGCCGGCTCTCCCAAAAAACAATTCACCTTTCCAGGGTATGCACCCATCATATGACGTCATAATCATCTACGCGGTGTGTAGAATGACATCATAATTGATGACGTCATGAATGACGTCGATAAGTGCGTCACGAACGCATATTTGATGACGGTCTATGCGTTGTTGTACAACTTGTTTGCTTTTACTATCTAATACATATTCTGTTGAATATTTTGAAACTAATTTGACAGTCAAATTAGTTACAAAATATTCAACAGCTTCCCTGCATAGTTTTCAGGAAAGTGATAGATAGGGCATTCCGGGATCGATCAATCCAAACACGGCGAGGTGTGGGTGGAGCTTAGCTAGTGATGGGCGGGGCATAGCTAAAAATAGAAAGGTCCATTCTCATCTAGTGCCCCATTGTCGGGTTGTTGCTCACTGTTCCCTTAATCTACCACTTAGCAACTCTTCCTCATCTCTTCCACTATCTTCTCCTCGTCATCTTCTGACTCGATCTTCTCCTCTTCCTCCTTCTCCTCTCTCAATTCCCCATCCTGCTCTTCCTCATCAAGCTTCTCTTCCTGCATCTCCTCTCCCAATCCCGCCTGCTGCTCCTCCTACTCAATCTTTTCCTCTTCCTGCATATCCTCTCTCCATCCCTCCTGCCGCTCTTCCTCCTACGCTTCCTCTCTCTTCTCCTCCTGCACCCTCATCTGCCTCTATCTCTGCCGCCTCTCCTACCTAGGGAGAATAATAGTAACCTGTCTGATCGGAAATTTGCCAAATACGGTCATCAATCTCATAGCAACGGCTTGTGGAGGATCCCAGAATCACAAAAAAGATTCTTATGATAAGGTCCTCTAATCTGTCCCGAATTGATCTAGACGTCCATCCTGATATTCAGGTTGAGTGCTATCCTGGTGACGCGTTCTCACATTTCAGAACAATGGCTATACGACACCAGGATGGCCCAATCCCTGAGAAGATCATCCTGAATATTGGCATCAACTCCAAAAATAAACGTCCAACATAGGCCTCAAGACATTTAAGATTCATGAACAGCTTTCCTAATGTGGGGTTGTAATTTGCTGAGATTAACGGGTCTGATAGCTTGTCAGATAGGCAAAAGTATTAAAGAATTAGCAATGTCCAACTGCCACATTGGGAAGGTCATCCCCAAATCTCTGATGCCAACTTTCATGTTGAGAAGGATAGAATCCATTAGACGAAGGAAACAGCTAACTGCATTTATAACTATTGGCTGACGGTGCTTGGTTTAAACTAAATGTGGGTCAAGGTAATAGCTCCCCATACATAGGATTAGGAACAAAACTGGTCAATTTATCAGGTGACTATGATCTCTGACCATCTAAATAATCAATCCTTGATCGCGGCCTGAATTTTGTACAAGTCCGCAACCAAAACAGGATTAGATTTGCTTTTAGAAACATGTCTTAAGGAAGTAGCTAATTTTCGCCATCAGTAAAAATAGCCCATCATTTTCGAAATGTAAATGGAGAGGCAAAAATCATTCACTGAAAAATCCAGGTGGGACCCTCCAGATAGGCTAGTTAACGACAATATTAAGGCAACCATAAAAAACAGTTGCAGCTATAGCCAGATCATTGACCGTTATAAACAATAAGTAAAACCTTTCATTTTTCGAGCGACAGGCCATCAGCAAATGTAGAAATCAGAATATTATTATAAAACCAGCTGATAAAGGTTCAGCAACTGTCATTATGTCTAAGGAAAACTACATCCGCGAGGCTGAAATGCAGTTAACTAACAACAGGCATTACAGAAAACTTGAAGATTTCATTTGGCCTCAAAACCGACAAAATTTCATTGAAATATTTAATTCATTGCATATAGATAAGTACATCGATAAGAAACAGCTAAAGTATCTGCTAGGTGAGAATAATCCACAAAATTTGACATTTTATAAAATTTCATTGAAATATTTAATTCATTGCATATAGGTAAGTACATCGATAAGAAACAGCTAAAGTATCTGCTAGGTGAGAATAATCCACAAAATTTGACATTTTATATCTGGCTTAAAATCCATAAACCAATCAGCGCCTGGTTATATCCATTGACACCACCTGGATGACCTATCATTTCAGTCTGCGGCAGTGAGTCTTATGCCACTTCAGAATATATTGATTACTATTTAAAGCCCATTGCTAATAGACACAAGAGTTTTCTCAACAACAGAGACCACTTTCTTTCAAAATTATCCAAATTGTCAGTTCCGAAAGATGCATGTTTAGTCACATTAGACATAGATGCTATGCATTCCAATATAGATATTGATGCTGGAGTCAATGCTGTTAAGAATGCTTTTGTTAAACTTCCTGTTCCATATCGACCAGATACGGAAATTCTAAAATTATTAGAGCTAACTCTTAAAGGAAACGATTTCCAATTTAATGGTGAAAATTACCTTCAAATCTGTGGATGCGCAATAGTAAACGATTCATGCCAAATTTTGCCACGATTTATATTGCGGAGTAAGAAGAGGAGACACTGAATAAATCAACCAAAAAGCATCTTCTTTACCTCAATTATCTAGATGATATCTTCCTAATTTGGCAACATTCAGAAGAAGACTTTTGGGAATTTTTTCGGATTTTAAATAACCATGATTCAAACATCAAGCTAAAAGCTACTATTAGTGGAACATCAGTTGTCTTCTTAGATGTTACGATCTATAAGGGTCCTCAATTTGATTCTTCTGGAAAATTAGAATATAAAGTATTCTTTAAGCGAACAGACTCACATCAGCTGCTTCACAAAAAATCGTTTCATCCTCCACACACATTTAAAGGTCTGATCAAATCGCAAATCATAAGATTCTTCGAAAATCTAGAAACAGGCAAAATCTGAATGATTCATGCTCTACTCTGTTTGAAGTTTTGAAAGCACGAGGCTATTCAGCCTGTTTTCTTCGAAAAAGTAAAGCAGATACCATCAATGTGCCTGAAACTCTAAAACCACATAGCGGACCCGAGTTTGAACCTGTCCAAATTAAACACAATAAACCAATCATGTGCGATGGATCAGTTTCTAAATGCGACAAAAACAGATGCAAAGTAAACAACTATATTGTAAACCAACAAACATTCCAGAGTTTTCAAACTATAAATGAATATCATATCCGAACAAATATGCATTGTGATTCTGAGAATGTAGTCTATTTGATCAATTGTGCCCTTTGCCAGAAACAGTATGTTGGTGAAACAAAAAATGCATTTCGAGTGCGTGCTAGACGCCACGTTTCTGATATTAACACCTCAGCAGATACGCCAATTGCTCAACATTTCCAACTTCCCGATCATTAAGTTGAGCATCATTTTGAAATCATGCCAATAGAACAGATTCCGACTTTCGATAGTGAAGAAGAAACAAGATCGTTTCGCAAAATACGAGAAGCCATTGGATTAGAACACTCCAAACAAAAGCACCATTTGTAATAAATGTAGATTCCGGAATATCACAAAAGAACAAAATTATCCCATTTCAGTTCATATACAATAGACGTAATGTTAAATTAGCGAAAACCATGAAAGATGAATATTCATAGATGTTATCTAAATTAAAGGAACCAATCAAAGCACGACCAGTAATAGCATACAATAGAAATCCAAACGTGAAATATTTACTAGTTAGATCAAAGTTAGACCTCATAGTTCCTGATAGCAAGGACAAGGTTTTATCCTTCCCTACCTATTCTTAAATAAATCAAATCTCAACCAAAATCAATGGTGGGGCAACCTGAAATCTTATCCGTAGGACATCTTTTAATTTTGTGTCTGCAAACGTGTGTGCGTGCGTGCGTGAGTGCATGCGTGCGTGCGAGCGTTCATGCGTTCGTGCGTGCGCGCGTGTATACTTGTCTGTGTGTGCGTGCGTGCGTGCGTGCGTGCGTGCGTGCGTGCGTGCGTGCGTGCGTGCGTGCGTGCGTGCGTGCGTGCGTGCGTGCGTGCGTGCGTGCGTGCGTGCGTGCGTGCGTGAGTGCGTGCGTGCGTGCGTGCGTGTATTTGACGCAGTAGTATGGCAAACGGTGTTTTCATCTGACACAATGTCTTGCTACTGTTCGTCATGTGCGCGGAGTCCTGTCCACTCTTTGATGTTATCTAACCAGTTCTTCTGTATCACTCGTCTTCTATTTCTCTAAACTATGCCATCTAGGATCGATTTAGAGAGGCACAACGACCTTACTACATGGTTACACCATTGCAGCTTTCGTCTTATGACAGTTGTTAGCAATTCTTCAAAACCCCTCCCGCCCTCTCACCCATCCCACCCCACACATGGTGTGATCTATGGTTTTCAGGACTTGTTATTAGGTGATATTATAATACGTTTAAAACAAACATTTGCGACAGGCTCTGCGCGCCTCGCTCATTAAATGTGTCGGTTTCTCAGCTCACTGCAGTATTGATAATTAAGTACAAACGTAATGCTTTAAACATAAGTCCATTAATTCTTGACAAGCGTTTGGGCAGAAATGGGCTTCATCATGTGATACGCGTGGTGAATGACTAGATCACGCGCATTTAGACGCGAATTAAGCTTCTCAACCATCATTAGTAGTTTTAAAATTGTATCCCATTTCAGTCCTATCATTATTTCCAAAATAACGCGGCTACCAGAAATCTTACGCAATACTTTATTCAGGTATCATTAGATGTATTGTATTGCGAACATATGATACACTGCCAACCATTCTATGTTCGAGAATTGTCTCATGCCATGCGGAGATTCACTAATGGATAAATCTAACTTTTGATATTCTCCGCCCATCTCAGTAAGCTCCACACACACTTTGCCCGCATTGTGATCGATCGATCCCTGCACTCCCAGAATCTCGATTTCCAGAGAACTATATAGGTCAGCTATTTAATATTTTGAATCTAAATTGACTGGGTAGTTGATCTGTCCAGTCGAATTGGTTTCAAAATATTTAGCAAAATGTTTATTAAACAGTAAAGAGATACATTTCGATAACTTGACAGACTATTAAGCGTTTATGACGGACTAATATCATGACGTAGTTGATTATGACGTCAGACTACATGTGACGTAGGTGATCATACCGTCATAAGAAGGTTCTGTATTATGGTATGTGGGACTGTGTGTCGGTCTGTGTGTCTGTATACATGTATGTGTATCCCGTGGTGTATTTACACAAAACAACTGACCCAATTTTGTTCGAACTTAAGGCTGTTACCGTCAAAAGACGATTTCCAGGCATTGGCTGTGATCCGGGTTGTAAAACCCTGATCATGTTCGGATCATCTTCTGGATCGATGAATCTTTCAGAAATTACTGATCGGATCCTCTTAATACAAGGAATGATGTAAGCGTGCACTAGGATCACTCAACTTGGATCGTGATTTCTGGAAAAAAAATCCCCCCCCCCCCCCAAAAAAAAAAATTCTAAGAATTGGAAAAGTCCAAATTTAAAAAACAAAATGTGATGGGAGGGTGAGGGATATGATATTAAAATTCACATATGATAATTATTCTTATTACTATGCTTATAATTATTATTAGAGAGACATTTCGATAATGAAAAACGAACAAAGGGACAAAGGTTATGTTGATGGATGCATGCATAATCCGTTATCAGTTGTCTCTCAGCTGATAACGGCCTTTAAACCAGTTACATGTATAGTGAGTAATGGGCGGATACCTGACTGCTCCCAGATATCAGAGGCTGAGAGCAAAGGTCTCCCGAAGATTGTCAACCATAGGACAGCGCGTCTAATGGAGTCCAGACACCGGCTGCTTGTAGTCTCTCACTGATCTGCTGTTTGTGAAGACGAGCGCCGTCAGAAACAAGGTTAGTTTTGAAATATGTTTAATTAATTACTTTTATTAAGCTAATGAATAATTAATTACAATTGTTTACGTAATTGATACCAATAACAGGGACAGATACCGATGGGCATTTCTCAGAGAAGTTAATCCTTTAACCCGCGAACTTTTTCAAGAAATTTTCAATTTGCTCAGAGAAATTGTCCATTTGCAGACCAAGAGAAGAATATTTTTGAAAATTTACCACTGGAAGGCCTGGCTCGGTTATCGAGCCAGTCATTCCAGTGGTAACATTTAAAAAATAGTCTTCTCTTGGTCTGCACATCGCCATTTCTCAAGACCACTAGAAAACCCGCCTTTCGTTGATATGAGGGTTAAAGGGTTAACCTCCCTCGTTATTTGCCTAAATTGTTCTTTTCCTCGGAAGTTTCGATTAAGAGTAAGAGAACACTCCAGGACGGGTCCCTGGGTGGCAGCTTTCTACGGATGTTATGATATCATCATTTGCTAATTAATAGCAGCCGTATTAACGAGTGAATCCAGTTTATCTATCAACCATATGACGTCATCATAAGCTTGTGGACGTAGTTTCACATATTAGTAGCCATGCCATGTTGCTAACCTGGATGCTACCATGGACGAGTATGCGGGGTGGCGTTGGGGGTAGGGTTGGGGTTCATGGGTGGGTTGGAGGTGGGCTGGGGTGGGGGGTTGGGGGGTTGGGGTGGGGGTGGGTGGGTATGTGTGGCGGTGGGGTTGTTCTGGACTTCCAAAACATGTATGATTCTGACCAACTTAATCCTTTAAGGGATGATTTGTACTACAGCTAAACCTATCTATAGCGGACATCTTTAGCCCGTTTTTCGAAAACTTAGTAAGTACATCAATGTAAGTTTTGATAAAATCGACTTTTTCTGATAGTGCTTAGAATAAAGAAACTTATCATGGCAGAGTTATTCCTGCTATAGGATACTGGCATTCTTAGGGTATTGTATCTCATATTAAATTGTGCTTTTAATAATCACATATAAAGTCTAATTAATTGTGGTTACTTATTTTCTCCCCAAATTTTCTGTGCAATGATGCACACACAAATTCAAAGAAACCTAGAAACTGGCCTACGATTAGGTGACACACACACACACACACACACACACACACACACACACACACACACACACACGCACGCACGCACGCACGCACGCACGCACGCACACACACACACACACACACACAATTCTCGCATGCATAATTATCATATAGACTATGCAATATAGAATCACTATAGTGGTTTGAGCAATGATGAGACATTCAAGTGCCACTGTGTACAGATGTGTTTGATGTTTATTTAAGGAGGTCTGGGACTATGTTCCAGAAGCTATCGTTTGGATAGCGATATCGCCACACTCATATTATGCTATTGGAGTGACGATATCGGTATCCTAACGATAGCGTCGGGAACACGGGACCCATGCTCCGGAAGCTGTCGTTATGCTAGCGATAACGTTACACGATACTAAAGCAATGGTTAGTAGTAAAGTAGCAAAATATCTTGTTGGATTAGGGTGTCTTTGGTTTTTATTTGCTGCTTGTGCAGGAACACATTCTGGGCAGGGGTTGGGGTGTATGAGTTGGTGGGGTGTGGGCAGGGTGGGTGGGGTGGAGGTGGGGTATGGGATTTACATATCACACTGACCGGTTTAACGCGCCCTCTGAATGACAGAGGCTCTACAGTTTTGTATTACACTTATTCACATGCCAGAATGGAAATTTGAACCAGTTATTGAGTTAAGTTTACTCAGTTCAGTCCAGTCTCACCAGCATAGGTGAATTGCGATGACAGCCAAACCCAATCGTTTGTTCATTCAGTTAGCTTTATTCGCCATGAACACGGAGGGATACTTGAGCCATGACTCTACCCTGATATGTTTCCAGGAAGGGTTGTGAAATGAAAGTAAATCTGAAATAATCAAATTTACGATTTTGCTAAGGGTATATGCATTGCCCGTTGTTGCCGAAAGAGCTCTTGTTTGCGAGTGTATGTGTTGCATTCTGTGTAAATGAGGGGTGGGAGTAGAAAATCTCCGCTTCTTTTCTGCCGTAAGGGAAGGTCGATTCCTGCCATGACTGCCTAGATACTCGGGGTGGGGGTGTCTTATTGGTTCAAAACACATGGAAAAGATCTTAGCATATTTTTTCTTTGCTCATTATTGATCGAGCGCCGAAAGTCTGCGGTGATTATCTCATGAATTGTGGGAGTTTGTTTGTTTGTTTGTTTTAGTTGGTTTATTGGCTGCTTACACCGAGATGTATTTGGCCCATGACTCACTCTGAGAGGTGCTTCCCTGAAGGGTTGCGTTGCTCCCCCGAAGGGTTGCTATAAACAAGCGTTAAAACTGAAAAAAGAAATTATGACGTTGCTAAGGGTGTATGTCGTGCCTGTTGCTGCCCAATGAAATGTTGTTGGCGGGTGTAAGTGTTGGATGCAGTGTAAGAGTGGGTGGGAGGGGAGGGGGGGGTCACTTTATTTCACTTGGGGGTTCCATGGGGACTCAGGAGCTTCCACAGTGGGGGTCAGAGATTAAGTTTGCATCCGCATCAAATCAGGGGGCAAATCAATTCCGCCGCCATCGCCATTCCCCACAAGGCTTCCCACAAAAAACCCTTAATACCATGGCCCCTGCAAACACGGGTGTTGGAACCAAGCATCCAGCTACCCCACCAGTGCTGAATTATTAAGCCCATTTATTGGAAATATTGTCTGAAATGGCCTCTCAGAGCCAGATTATCAGAATTTTTCGGGGGTAGGATCCCAGGACCCAGGACCGCCTAATTATCTAGAGTATTAACCCAGGGACCCACCCCCTACACCCTCCACCCCACCACCACCACCCCATGCACCCTCCACCCCCATTGCAGCTTAAATGCTCTCTCCAGGGTTGAAGTTTTTCAAAATTTTCTGATCTCACACCCCCCCCCCCCAATCTCCCAAAGGGGGGATTTGGGTGGGAGAAGGATTGGATGACATGGCGAGTGTGCATCCATGCCAAATGGGGTGGGGGTGGGATGCACACCCTTGATAGGGGGTGGAGGGCAGTCTGTATAATTAAATCTATGAAATGAACTCCGTTGAGAATTATGAATTAAAAATATTAGGAGATGAAAATCATAGTCAAGGATACCAAATAAAATTAATTAAATTTAGATAATTTTCATGTGATTAAATAAACAAGAAACAGGAAAACTAGAGAACAGAAAATCTAGTTTTTGTAAAAGAAATATCCCGGGCAAAAACTTAGAATTAAAACCTGTTACTATTTGAAATAATAGGTTGATTGCGAATGTTGTTATATAATGGTAATTTTTTTGCAATTCAAGCCACTGTTTTATGCACACTCTCATACGTTAATTTACAGTTCGAGAGAAATTTATTTTTGAAAATTTTCGATGGAATGACTGGTTCGGTTACCGCGCCAGTCAGTTCAGTTGTAAACTTTCAAAAAATAGTCTTGTTTCGATAAGTAAATTTTGTCAAGAAAGCCTAAATATTTGCTTATTGAATGGCCATTTGTAGGCCAAGAGAAGGCTATTTTTGAAAATTTACCACTGGAATGACTGACTCGGTTACGGCAGTTGTGTTTGTTGTTTTTATAGAGAGACAGGTGTTTGCTGTTTTCATAGAGAGGCAGGTGTTTGCTGTTTTCATAGAGAGGCAGGTGTTTGCTGTTTTCATAGAGAGGCAGGTGTTTGCTGTTTTCATAGAGAGGCAGGTGTTTATTGTTTTTATAGAGAGGCAGGTGTTTGCTGTTTTCATAGAGAGGCAGGTGTTTGCTGTTTTCATAGAGAGGCAGGTTTTTGTTGTTTTCATAGAGAGGCAGGTGTTTGTTGTTTTCATAGAGAGGCAGGTGTTTGTTGTTTTCATAGAGAGGCAGGTGTTTGCTGTTTTCATAGAGAGGCAGGTGTTTGCTGTTTTCATGGAGAGGCAGGTGTTTGCTGTTTTCATAGAGAGGCGGGTGTTTGTTGTTTACATAGAGAGGCAGGTGTTTGTTGCTTACATAGAAAGCCAGGTGTTTGTTGTTTTCATAGAGAGGCAGGTGTTTGTTGTTTTCAGATTCGGATTCAGATTATATAGTTACACCCAGGCCACGTAATGGCATATTGGGAATATGAATTTACGGAAATTATAAATGTTATGGCGATCAGACATTATATATCAATTCATAATTGCATATTTTGGTATTTATCTAGTTATATAACCACTGTTTGTGCTTTCGGTGGTAGTAGTAGTAGTAGTAGTAGTAGTAGTAGTAGTAGTAGTAGTAGTAGTAGTAGTAGTAGTAGTAGTAGTAGTAGTAGTAGTAGTAGTAGTAGTAGTAACTTAGAATTATTATGAAAGTTACAGTTATTATTTACACGTGTTTCATAATTAGTAATGACAGAATTATTACTGTTATTGTACCGCCATCTCAATTAACAAATTACTAAAATTATAGTGGTCATATTGTGGGGGTCATCAGAATTTAGATTATAATAAAAATATAATAACTGACTATAAAAAAATGTCAGATTGGTATTCTTAGAAATGGGTTATTGCTGTGCATAAGGTAGTCATTTTTTAAACTAAAATACAGAATAACCTTATTTTCAACAATAGACAATTATATCCATTCATATCGCGACAGAGACTATTTTGGGTATTCACCACCGGAGTGACTTGCTCGATAACCGAACCAGTCATTCCAGTGTCAAATCTACAAAACAGCCTCTTATCGTGTTACTCTATAATTTTTCTACAATTAGGTTTCTTGTTATTGTTTCTTGGATAGCCACAGTGTGGGGCAACACACTGGTTGTTAAGGCAGGTGGTTGTTTGCATTATGTGATTTTGGCGTCGGCTAAAATGTGACGTGTTTTTTATGACATCAGATACTTGGGTAACAGACGGGTCAGGTCTTAGTTGGTTTAAGGGAAATCTTTTAGAGGACCACATTATACGTTACACTATAACGTTAGCTGACAGCTGAGGCATTTCTATTTTGACATCAGATACTTGGGTAACATAGGGTCAGTTCTTAGTTGGTTTAAGGGAAATCTTTAAGAGGACCACATTATAACGTTACACTATAACGTTAGCTGACCGTTGACGCATTTCTATTATGACATCAGATACTTGGGTAACAGAGGATCGGTTCTTAGCTAGCTTAGGGGAAATCTTGAATAACCAGTGTGGGACACCAAGCGGGTTACTAGGGCAGTTGCCTGCTTACGTTGTATGATTGTAACGTCAAATAAAAAGTGACACATTATTATTATGACATCAGGTACTTGAGTAACAGATCGGATCGAATCTTAGGTAGTTTATGGGGAATCTTGTGCATCCACCCAGTGGAACCTGTTCACTAATGCGGTCAGTTTGTTCCATTTGGGTTCGAAAGCATGTGGTCCGACTCGAGCACTAGTCTGAATGGAGTGACATCTTTTCATAGAGAGGCAGGTGTTTGTTGTTTACATAGAGAGGCAGGTGTTTGTTGTTTTCATAGAGAGGCAGGTGTTTGTTGTTTACATAGAGAGGCAGGTGTTTGTTGTTTTCATAGAGAGGCAGGTGTTTGTTGTTTACATAGAGAGGCAGGTGTTTGCTGTTTTCATAGAGAGGCAGGTGCGTGTTGTTTTCATAGAGAGGCAGGTGTTTGTTGTTTTCATAGAGAGGCAGGTGTTTGTTGTTTTTATAGAGAGACAGGTGTTTGTTGTTTTCATAGAGAGGCAGGTCTTTGTTGTTTTTATGGAGAGACAGCTGTTTGTTATTTTCATAGAAAGGCAGGTGTTTGCTGTTTTCATAAAGAGGCAGGTGTTTGCTGTTTGCATAGAGAGGCAGGTGTTTGTTGTTTACATAGAGAGGCAGGTGTTTGCTGTTTTCATAGAGAGGCAGGTGCTTGTTGTTTTCATAGAGAGGCAGGTGTTTGTTGTTTTCATAGAGAGGCAGGTGTTTGTTGTTTTTATAGAGGGACAGGTGTTTGTTGTTTTCATAGAGAGGCAGGTGTTTGCTGCTTTCATAGAGAGGCAGGTGTTTGCTGTTTTCATAGAGAGGCAGGTGTTTGTTGTTTTTATAGAGAGGCAGGTGTTTGCTGTTTTCATAGAGAGGCAGGTGTTTGTTGTTTTTATGGAGAGACATCGGTTTGTTGTTTTCATAGAGAGGCAGGTGTTTGCTGTTTTAATAAAGAGGCAGGTGTTTGCTGTTTGCATAGAGGCAGGTGTTTGTTGTTTTCATAGAGAGGCAAATGTTTGTTGTTTTCATAGAGAGGCAGGTGTTTGTTGTTTTCATAGAGAGGCAGGTATTTGTTGTTTTCATAGAGAGGCAGGTGTTTGTTGTTTTCATAGAGAGGCAGGTGTTTGTTGTTTTCATAGAGAGGCAGGTGTTTGCTGTTTTCATAGAGAGGCGGGTGTTTGCTGTTTTCATAGAGAGGCAGGTGTTTGTTGTTTTTATAGAGAGGTAGGTGTTTGTTGTTGCTATAGAGAGGCAGGTGTTTGTTGTTTTCATAGAGAGGTAGGCGTTTGTTGTTTACATAGAGGTAGGCGTTTGTTGTTTTCATAGAGAGGCAAATGTTTGTTGTTTTCATAGAGGGGCGGGTGTTTGTTGTTTTTATAGGGAGGTATGCGTTTGTTGTTTTTATAGAAAGCTAGGTGTTTGTTGTTTTCATAGAGAGGTAGGTGTTTGTTGTTTTCAGAGAGAGGTAGGTGTTTGTTGTTGCTATAGAGAGGTATGCGTTTGTTGTTTTTATAGAAAGCTAGGTGTTTGTTGTTTTCATAGAGAGGTAGGTGTTTGTTGTTTTCATAGAGAGGTAGGTGTTTGTTGTTGCTATAGAGAGGTAGGTCTTTGTTGTTTTCATAGAGTGGTAGGTGTTTGTTGTTTTCATAGAGAGGTAGGTGTTTGTTGTTTTCATAGAGAGGTAGGTGTTTGTTGTTTTCAAAGAAAGCTAGGTGTGTGTTGTTTTCATAGAGAGGTAGGTGTTTGTTGTTTTCATAGAGAGGTAGGTGTTTGTTGTTGCTATAGAGAGGTAGGTCTTTGTTGTTTTCATAGAGTGGTAGGTGTTTGTTGTTTTCATAGAGAGGTAGGTGTTTGTTGTTTTCATAGAGAGGTAGGTGTTTGTTGTTTTCATAGAGAGACAGGTGTTTGTTGTTTTCATAGAGAGGTAGGTGTTTGTTGTTTTCATAGAGAGGTAGGTGTTTGTTGTTTTCATAGAGAGGTAGGTGTTTGTTGTTTTCATAGAGAGGTAGGTGTTTGTTGTTTTCATGGAGAGGTAGGTGTTTGTTGTTGCTATAGAGAGGCAGGTGTTTGTTGTTTTCATAGAGAGGTATGTGTTTGTTGTTGCTATAGGGAGGTAGGTGATTGCTGTTGCTATAGAGCGGTATGTGTTTGGTGTAGCTATAGAGATGTAGGTGTTTGTTATAGCTATAGAAAGGTAGGTGTTTGTTGTTTTCATAGAGAGGCAGGTGTTTGTTGTTTTTATAGAGAGGTAGGTGTTTGTTGTTTTTATAGAGAGGGACGTGTTTGTTGTTTTCATAGCGAGGTACGAGTTTCTTAGCCTAAATTTGTCGGTGGTCTTCATACAGATATAGTCCTTAACCCTTTAAACCTTAAATTTGTTCAAGACAATTTAAATTCTCTCATAGAAAATGTCCATTTGCAGACCAAAAGAAGACAATTTTGAGAAAATTTACCACTGAAATGACTGGCTCAGTTATCGAGCCAGTCATTCCAGTGGAACATTTTCAAAATAGTCTTCTTTTGGTCTGCAAATGGACATTTCTCAAGACTAATACAGAAGCTGTTTTTGGCCAGTTTAAGCGTTAAAGGGTTAAGCTAGAGGTGTTCGTGATTTTATACGTGCCATGTATGCGCTCATTAAGCCTTCGAACCCTGCATTCCCAGAATCGCAATTTCAAGGTAGCTGTATAGGTAAGCTGTTGAATATTTTAGCTAACTAATTTGACAAGAACATGTTGCTGCCATTGTCAGCTCCATCTCCCTATCAAAGCTTCAAAATATTCAAATGAATATCCCTTTCATTGTATATGTTTTTGTATTTAGCCCTTCGGGTTGGAAGGGTTAACGATGCTGTCACAGTCATATGAATCACGTGGCTCCGTGAAGACACGCCATGACTCCACCCATCTGATATCAGCCATTTAACCGTGTGATCACTGAAAAGCGAATACGAAAAGTCATCTGCAATGCAAAAATTTTTTAAGTGAATATTTTGAAACTAATTTGATGGGAAGCTGTGGCTTCAAACTATTCACCAGCTTACCTATTCACTTGTCTTGTGTTGAGAATGTAAAATATTACACAACATTCTCTGTTTTTCTAGTCCACTTTGAAGGCGGCCCGTCCGTTTGAGATAAAATAAAAAAACCAATAGGTGTTGATGATTGAAGCTCATTAGCCGTCGAGCGGATCTTGATAACGGCAGGTGTGTTCAGGCTCTACCTGTCTCCGTGTCGCTATCATGTGTCCTGAACGCGCTGGTACTATCTTAGAGGAGGCCTGTTGAACTGTGTACCCCCATACACATGGAGTATTCACTCACTCAGACAGCTCATATTCACAAAATATAGTACATATGACACTATTGAAGAATATACATGCTGTGACGTTAATTATTCCTATTATATATGAAAAAGAGACTACATCCAGAAAGTGCGTACTCAGTGAGCGATCATCATCACCATCATCATCATCGTCGTCGTCGTCATCATCAGCTGCAGCAACAACAACAACAACAGCAACAACAACAACAACAACAGCGACAGCAGCAGCAACAGCAGCAGCAGCAGCAGCAGCAACAACAACAACAACAACAACAACAACAACAGCAACAACAAAGGTAGCAATAGTAACAGCAGCAGCAAAAACAACAACAACAACAACAACAACAACAACAACAAAAAGTAACAACAGTAGTAGTAGTAGTAGTAGTAGTAGTAGTAGTAGTAGTAGTAGTAGTAGTAGTAGTAGTAGTAGTAGTAGTAGTAGTAGTAGTAGTAGTAGTAGTAGCAGTAGTAGTAGAAGCCGCAGTAGTACCAGCTCGAGCTCCCGAGAAACCCAGTGACAAACATTATTGCTCTGAGATTATTATTTTCCTTTTATGAAACAATGGGAAACTAATACGCTAGTGGTGTGTTAATTAATTAATTAATTAAAATGTTATATAATTAAGTTTGCATTTTTAGTCACGATGCTCTGTGGACTGGTCTTGTTGTTGGCCAGTTTGTCGTACCTGAGCGCAGTCGATCCGCCGCCACCTCCATGTGACGTCACTTCAAGGACACGACAAGGTAAGCCATGCGATGACTGCTCTCACGTGACGCATTTTATCTCGAGGGCATTATATTGTCATGATCTAAAGCACTATCATTCCAGGGCGAGATGATCTTATCACCACCTTAACTGTTGCGAACCGATGTCGGGTGTTGTGGGAGATGGTGTAATCCTCAGAAAGCTGAGTGTTACGCACTGATGTCTGGGTGGTGTACTAGATGGTGTGATCCTCACAAAGCTGAGTGTTACGTACTGATATCAGGGCGTTGTACGAGATGGTGTGATCCTCACAAAGCTGAGTGTTACACACTGATGTCAGGGTGTTGCACGAGATGGTGTGATCCTCACAAAGCTGAGTGTTACACACTGATGTCAGGGTGTTGTACGAGATGGTGTGATCCTCACAAAGTTGAGTGTTATGCACTGATATCACGGTGTTGTACGAGATGGTGTGATCCTCACAAAGCTGAGTGTTACGCACTGATATCTGGGTGTTGTGGGAGATGGTGTGATCCTCACAAAGCTGAGTGTTACGTACTGATGTCAGGGTGTTGTACGAGATGGTATGATCGTCACAAAGCAGAGTGTTACGCACTGATGTCAGGGTGTTGTACGAAATTGTGTGATCCTCAGAAAGCTGAGTGTTACGTACTGATGTCTGGGTGTTGTAGGACATGGTATGATCCTCGCAAAGTTGAGTGCTACGCACCGATGTATGGGCGTTGTACGAGATGGTGTGATCCGCAGAAAGCTGAGTGTTACGCACTGATATCAGGGTGTTGTACGAGATGGTGTGATCCGCAGAAAGCTGAGTGTTACGCACTGATGTCTGGGTGTTGTAGGAGATGGTGTGATCCTCACAAAGCTGACGAATACCATTCCTTCCAGCGTATACTCTGAGCAAACGCTTTCAGGCCTATAGCGTGGCCAAACACTGGCGGTGATGATGCTAGAACACAAGAAGCACTGTGCAAATGTTAGTGATCGACCGATAGAGGTAGCCTTACAAAGCGTGGGCATTGAATAGTGATACTGTGTTGCGTCCCTATTCACGACAACTGACATGAAAGCCAATCCACCCTAGAAATGGTATCATTTATGGCAGATGTATGGAATTAAATTCACTCACTGGACTGCTTAGATTTATAAGAATTCAATAATGCTGTTGCGCTTAAAATTCTCTAATTTAATAGCAGCCGTATTAGCTACTTCTAATAAGGGTGCAGTACAGAGTAGCCACTACTGTTACTACCGTGCTACTCACATCAATGTATGTCATTCAGTACCCTTCACTGCAATATCTACAATTCTGTGCCCTTCGTAACAATAACTGCCAGTCCGTGTCCCGCAGAACAATATTTACCATTCCGTACTCCTCATAGCAATATCTACAATCATGTGTCCTTCGTAACAATATCTGCCACGCGTGCCCCTCAAAACAATAGTTACCATTTTGTACCCTGGGCTCACTACTTTGCAGTACTGCTGACATTACTGCACACTGCGTCATGGGAAACATAGATTTCCAGTTCTTCTGGAAGCTAGGGATTCGTAAATCAAAGAAGTGCATAATAAAAAGACGACGTTTATACAATACAACACGCGTATCCTTGATGCTGTATAACTGTAACAGCTGGGCAGCTCCAAAGTCAGCTCTCGACAAACTCGACGCCTACCACCGCAAACACCTACACACCATCACTGGACACCGATGGCTATACACGATGTGTAATACGTCGCCGCTGTCTGTAAAAGTCGCCCAGTAAAGATACCTCATGTTTGACCATGTGTTAAGGATGCCAAACGAGACACCAGCACAGACAGCCTTGGAATTCGCCCTACTCGGAGCCAGCAAATACAAAGCCAGGAGAGGATGTGATTGCATAAATCTGCTAAGCATGCTAGGAGGTGGCCTCAAGAAAGCAGGACTCGGTACACTCAAGTCGAGAATGGACCTGATAAAGCTAAGGATTTTGGCTGAGGACAAGACACAGTGGGCAAAAGCAAAGAAGGACTGATTGCAGCTCTAGGGTGTTTCTACTACTACAGCCGCGGAATACAGTAATCATACATACCCGTCACTGCAATATCTACAGCGCTATGCACTTCCTAACGATATCTACCATTCCGTACCCTTCAGACCAATATATGCCATTACTTTCCCTTCAGATCGATATTTGTCATTCCGTAACCTTAATAACAATATTTGCCATTCTGTACCATTCGGACCAATATTCGTAATTCCGTACCCGTAATAACAATATTTGCCATTCCGCACCCTTCAGACCACTATCTGCCATTTCGTACTCATTGGAATATAAATGTCTATGATTCTAGCGATCTACGTCAGAGAATACGGATATATTTTTGTCGATGCTCCGCCATTTCTAGCTAGGCCCCGCCCATTTCTAGCTAGGCCCCGGCCATTTCGAGCTACACTCCGCCCATTTCGAGCTAAGCTCCACCCACTTTGTACTCCCGTAAAAATCGATTTTATGTCTGAAGCATAAAATTTTCAGAATCTCAATTGTAAGCCATATAAAAATGCATGTATTTTGTCGAATATTTTGAAACTAATTTCATTGGGAGCCGTTGCCACTTGTGGAAACAACAACAACAACAACAACAACAACAACAACAACAACTCACATTCAAATTAGTGTTAAAATATTTCACAGAATGTTTATCGCATTGTAAATCAACAAAAATACATGTTAATCTCGGTTAATCTTGTATTGTAGATCCAAATCCGAACCACGCGCTACCAATCCTGAATGGCATCTCATTCTCTGTACAAATAGAAGCGAATATTCGTGAGAAGGGTTATTCTCAGTTAGTGGGCTTATACTACGATAAGGACGATGGCCAGATTGCCGCCCATGTCCTACAAGGCGGCGAAACAACACTATACATCTACACATATACAACTGGCGAGCTGGTAATTGTCAAAGGTAAGTTAGCGGCATACTTACCAACAATCGGTGTTCTTTATTAATAAGCTTAACCTAATGTCTGTTGCCTTTGGGTGCTGAAGAACTGCCTTTATTTTAAGGCCAAAAGGTCAAAGGTCAACTAACATTGGGTGATGGTGAGCTTTGGAATTCTTCAGAGTGCTTTTTATCAACTGTTTGCTGTCAATACAGAGTTCAGATCTGCCATTCAAGTATCTTACGTCATAATCCACTACGTCACTGGTTAGCTGAAGTCACAATCAAGATGTCGCAGCGCCAGCTCTGTTATGAAACTAGAAACGTCCGTCATGTGAACGAATCGTATGTCTTTGATGAATTTACAATTTAATAAACACTCTGGTACATATTTTGAAACTAATTTGAATGGAAGTTGTTGTTGCCATAGACAGCAATACGCCAGCCAATTTAGTTTCAAATTACTCAACAGATTCTGGTAAGTCAGGGATTAAAGCGTATGCCTCGATTCAATACACGTACACGGCGGAAGGAACCTAGCTAGAAATAGGCGAGTTATAGCTAGAAATGGGTGAGTCATAGCTAGAAATGGGCGAGTCATAGCTAGAAATGGGTGAGACATAGCTAGAAATGAGCGAGTCATAGCTAGAAATGGGCGAATCGTGGCTGGAAATGGGCGAGTCGTAGCTAGAAATGGGCGAGTCATAGCTAGAAATGCGCGAGTCATAGCTAGAAATGGGCAATTCATAGCTAGAAATGGGCGAGTCATAGCTAGAAATGGGCGAGTCATAGCTAGAAATGGGCGAGTCATAGCTAGAAATGGGCGAGTCGTAGTTAGAAATGGGTGAGACATAGCTAGAAATGGGAGAGTCACAGCTAGAAATGGGGGAGTCATAGTTAGAAATGGGTGAGTCATCGCTAGAAATGGGTGAGACATAGCTAGAAATGGGTGAGACATAGCTAGAAATGGGTGAGACATAGCTAGAAATGTGTGAGACATAGCTAGAAATGTGTGAGACATCGCTAGAAATTGGCGAGTCATAGGTAGAAATGGGCGAGTCATAGCTAGAAATGTGCGAGACATAGCTAGAAATGTGTGAGACATAGCTAGAAATGTGTGAGACATAGCTAGAAATGGATGGGCTGGGCATAATAAGAAATTGGTGGCACATAGCCAGAAATGGGTGAGACATAGCTGAAAATGGGCGTGGCATAGCTAGAAATGGGCGTGGCAAAGCTGCATACAGATCCCTCTATTATAATTCTACAAAATGTGGCGGATACCTCAAACTCCACATGAACGCAGATAAAACAAAAAACTATGTATGATAGACACCACAGACACAGCTTTTATTAACACCACATACATAGCATGTGTGGATACGACAGACACGGCTTGTGTTAACACCACATACAGAGCCATGAAGATGCTTTTTATCACACAGAATTCAGGACGGCTTCTCAGAGCACACAATTTAAACATTTGCCCAGGATAGAACTCCTGTACCACTCTAATGGGAGCCCATGCCCCTCCCTGATCGGCTCTCATTGAGATCCTGGCAGGTTGGTTGATTCGAGTCGCAATGCCTTTGCCAGAGGTACATGTCAAAGGCCTGTGAATATAAACTGTGCTGTTTTTAATACGTTACTGTCAATGTCTTTCTCATTATAACGAGAGTTTAAACGGCCTACACAAGCGATGTCTAAATGTAAAATTTTACGCAAAGGAAATATTCTATTAATTTTGTCCTAGAATCATTCAGTCATCTAAACCCTCCACCAATGAAGTCTATCTAACATTGATATTAGTCCGTGGGCTTGAGGGACCCGCCCTGCACCCTCACTGAGCAACCTTATATCTTTCAAAGAGCTTTCGATATCCTCTTTAAGTTCCTGTAAGGTTTTTGATGTGTTAAAGTCGCTCGTATAGCGACCAGCGATATTAACCCACTTGTGTCAGCTTAACCCGTTACTGGGCAAGTTCTTGAAAAACGACCCCTACAGGCAACTGACTAAGAAAATGTTGTATTTTCTTGACCATTGCACCTTTGATGACTGTCCATGTGCAGGATAGCAGAGATATATTTCTGGGTAAATTTCCCTGTGGATTTACAAAAAATTCACTTTTTGGCCGGCAAAAATCGACATTTTCTTAAAAGGTTTTGACAATCAAAAGGTTAATTGATATAATTAGTATTTTGAGCGCTTTGATGCGCTGTTACCAGAAGAAGGGCTAAGAGGTAGTGGAGGAAAACAGAATTGGTTATAACTTTCGATACAATGATAATATACCAGCAAATGACAACTCAAAATGTTGCTGTTATGAACTTCCGCCATTTGACATATGAAATATGCAAATCAGGTTATCAGAGTTCAAATGATTACAGATTTTGCACGCTGCTTAACATCGGAAAACTGTGTATTGTTGTGCTGCCAACGTATTAATAAAAGAACATTGTGATGCCAACAACTTGTAAAGTCAGTATTTGAAGCATCTGATAAAGGCCCATGTTCATTGCTTACAAGAAATCTGGTTACTATGACAATTGACGTTTCTTGTATGTTTCAGATACGTCGTGTCAAGTGAAGAACTTGACCACAGATACCGGCATAGAACAGATGTATTTATCAGCGCCGATTGCGCCAAACATAGACTCGATGCCTGCTATTAGCGATATATTGAGGTTCGGCGACTCGTATGGAGAGGTGGGTAGTTGCTTATAGTCTCACTTGATGAGGGTGGGGTGTACCCGGTGTAGAGAATGGGCGTAGTTGGTTAATTTTAATCGCATGTGGAGAAGTCTGTAGAACGCTGTTCATGGAGAGATTGAGAGGGGTGTGTCCTGGTAAGTTACCCGGTATGAGTGCAGCTGGTTAGTTGCCAGTTCGAGAGCTTAGGTTCATAGTCAAATGGTCACGTATTCACGGCGCAATGGATGGAGCCGATCTATCACTCATGTACATGATGTCATAATTACTTACGTTACATGTGGGCTGACGTCACAATCAAAATGCGCAATGAATGACGTAACTAACTCCGTCATAAACATTGAAATGTTCGTCAGTTGTACTAATTGTATGTCTTTGATAGATTTATTTAATAAACATTTTGTTGAATATTTGGAAACTAATTTGACATGGCGCTGTTGCTGCCATAGGCAGCAACATCACAAAGTCAAATTGGTTTCAAGATATAAAATAACTTACCTGTATAGCTGCCTTTGAAATGACATTCTGGTCATTCAGGGTTCAAAGTGTTTAAATCGAATCCTAATACGAGTAAAAGTGAGCGGAACTTAGCTAGAAATGGATCAACGATACGAGTAGGTACTTCTACGAGAAGATGGGGTGAGGGAAGGTGGGATGGAGGGCAGGAGATCCCCTCATATGACTCAATAAGGCCTGATTGAATAAAACGTGAACTCGAACTTGTATTTGGGTTGGAAATTTTATGTCAATATATCAAAGAATGGTTCCATGGTTCACGGAACGGTATGGGTGTTGATTGCTGCCCAATCAAACAATCCATGATCTGCTAGAAATATTTGGACTTTGTTTAAATTTGGATATTACTTGTCCGATTTTGGCGCAAATATAACACAAGAAAGGTGAGCTCGTCCTTGGATGCCTAAACTTTGGTCGTGATGCCGAAAATCAAAAACATCCACAAAAATCTGGAAAATCAGTCCGGCGCTGGTTTGCACTCCCTGAGCGCTCCTGCTTGTAATACAGGAGCACAGTTTTAGGCATGCCTCGCCCATCTCTAGCTAAGCCCCACACAGACTTTGCTCGTGTTGTCATCGATCGAACTCTGAACTTCATGAATCTCAATTTCCAGAAAACTATACAAGTAAGCTGTTGAATATTTTGAAACTATTAGACTGGGTTTTGTTGCTGCCTATGGCAACAACAGTGCTCAACCAGATTCAAGGTGACAGGCTATTAAGCGTTTAGGATGGACTAATTTATGCCTTTCATGAGGTTTTGATTATGACGTCAGCTTACATGTTACATAGTTGATAATGACATCATACGATTGCTCGCTAAACTGGATTCATCCATTATCTTCTTAGTATATCTGTGTAAGGCCATGTATCTGACAATATCTTCGCCAACCTGATTTCTACCATGTAGACCTCATTAGTATCTAATAAAGTAGGTAGAATTTAACTTTAGCTTTAACTTTTAACTTTAACTTTAACTTTAACTTTAAATTGGACTTTAAATTTAACTTTGTCTTTGTCTTTGCCTTTACCTTTGCCTTTGCCTTTGACTTTGCATTTGACTTTGCATTTGCCTTTGCCTTTGCCTTTGACTTTGACGTTGACTTTGACGTTGACTTTGACTTTGCCTTTGCATTTGACTTTGCATTTGCCTTTGCCTTTGCCTTTGCCTTTGCCTTTGACTTTGACGTTGACGTTGACGTTGACGTTGCCTTTGACTTTGCCTTTGACTTTGACTTTGTCTTTGACTTTGACTTTGCCTTTGACCTTGAATGCGACTTTGCCTTTGACTTTGCCTTTACCTTTGACTTTGGCTTTGGCTTTGCCTTTGCCTTTGCCTTTGACTTTGGCTTTGGTTGTGGCTTTGACTTTGCCTTTGACTTTGACTATGCCTTTGCCTTTGCCTTTGCCTTTGTCTTTGATGTTGACTTTGCCTTTGACTTTGACTTTGACATTACCTTTGACTTTGCCTTTGCTTTGCCTTTGCCATTGACTTTGTCTTTGCATTTGTCTTTGCCTTTGACTTTGCCTTTGACTTCGCCTTTGCCGTTGACTTTTCCTTTGTCTTTGCCTTTGACTTTGACTTTGCCTTTGACTTTGCCTTTGTCTTTGCCTTTGCCTTTGCCTTTGCCTTTACCTTTGACTTTGCCTTTGACTTTGCCTTTGACTTTGCCATTGACTTTGCCGTTGACTTTGTATTTGCCTTTGCCTTTGCCTTTGTCTTTGTCTTTGTATTTGCCTTTGTCTTTGCCTTTGTCTTTGCCTTTGACTTCGCCTTTGACTTTGCCTTTGACTTTGCCTTTGACTTCGCCTTTGCCGTTGACCTTGCTGTTGACTTTGTATTTGCCTTTGCCTTTGCCTTTGTCTTTGCCTTTGACTTCGCCTTTGCCTTTGCCTTTGCCTTTGACTTTGCCTTTGCCTTTGCATTTGTATTTGCCTTTGTATTTGCCTTTGTATTTGCCTTTGTCTTTGTCTTTGACTTTGCCGTTGACTTTGACTTTGCCTTTGTCTTTGCCTTTGCCTTTGTATTTGCCTTTGTCTTTGCCTTTGACTTTGCCTTGGACTTCGCCTTTGCCATTGACTTTGATTTTGCCTTTGACTTTGTCTTTGTCTTTGTCTTTGACTTTGTCTTTGACTTTGTATTTGCATTTGCCTTTGCCTTTGCCATTGCCTTTGTCTTTGCCTTTGACTTTGTCTTTGTATTTGTCTTTGCCTTTGACTTTGTCTTTGCCTTTGACTTTGTCTTTGTCTTTGCCTTTGCCTTTGCCTTTGTCTTTGTCTTTGTCTTTGACTTTGCCTTTGCCTTTGCCGTTGCCTTTGCCTTCTACTTTGACCTAGATTTGACTTTGACGTTAACTTTTGAATTTGAATTAAACATTGCAATTTCAATAACAACTTCACCGGTGTCTATAGCTCATACCTTGATTTCCATAGATTTGGAAACTCGTTTCACTGTTTATTATAGTTACGCCGCATAACTGGCAGAGCTCTTCTTTCTAGGTGTACAAAGGTAATGCTACAGTGCGCGGTATGACTACGGAAATGTGGTATAGTTGTCAGACCTGGGCAGCCATAAACGCTACAGTCGCTGTCAAGTATTACTTTAATGGTAAGTTAATCATCAGCACTTAAATGTGCATATTCACAGCAAAATTACTGAAAATAAAATTGTTTACATTTAGAAGCTTAAACTGTGAGCCTATATGTAATCTTCTTCTTCTTCTTTTCGTTCGCTGATCATACCGCCAGTCCTGTTGCCTATATGTAATGAAACAAATCAAATCTAGAGACTGATCTGCAGGTTATGACACAATGGACACATTCTAAGTTGAAGTCAACTCTTCAAAAGCATCTTATCATTTTGTGCACCAATCTCATCACGCCGATAATTAAAGGTGCATATTCACACTAGAATGATTGAAAATAAAATTGTTTAAATCGCATACTTTTAAATTATGACCTCGTTAACCTTCAGAGACGGCATCAGAGAGTTGCACAATTATACTTGAAACTTGAATCATCCTTTGCATTGGGAGAGACCGCACGTAGTCTCTTGAGCTCACTATTAACTTCCTGTTAGCCTGAACAGTCAATGACTTGGAGTTTAGCAGAAAGAATGCTGGTTAGCTTGAACTGTCTTTGGGGAAGAAAGGCCAGCTTTTTGACAATTGCACACTAATGAGGAACCTGAACTTCATCCCCAGGCCTGTGTGTTCTTTCGCTCCCTCTCCTTTATAGGCATCTAAGACATTATCCACACAGAGGTGGTGATCAAACGCTCGACCGGTGTGAATGAAGAATGGGCCACCCATGCCGACGGCGTGGGTGGAGAATAGACCATCCATGCAATCAACGAATATTTTCCCCTTATCCAGTGGCAGGGAATAAACAATCACAGCTCTATAGACTTTGGAGTCTAGACTAGAAGGTGAGGTGTACTGTCTTCTCAAGACAATGACTTGGTTGTTGTTTGGGCTTAAACAGAGATTGTTGTTCTTGCAGAAAGACGGTAATGCATTTTATTTCCGTGCGAGAAGAGTTCATTTGAACTCCCGCCAAGTACCGTACTAGCGATATATAGTTGGGTGGCCATTTAGTAGGTGTCTTGGAGTGGCTTCTACTGCGGATTTTGGAATGTGTATTGTTAGTATGGATCATGGTGTGTAGCTCGCTATTCATCACTGACTTGAATATGGATTTACAGTGTGCCATCAGACGCTCGTCGAATGACATATTTGATGACATTCGGATACATTTGTTTGTTCATTCTGCGTATTTCTATTGCTTTCTCTACATCACCGATGCTGTCTATGGTTGCCTCTATGTTGGTGATGACGCGTGAACCACTATGGGAGACAAAAGATCAACGTTTGAACGCCTCGGCGTCATGTACCTGTACGATTGTATTATCATCTCTCTTGATTGCCAAATTGTTCTGCTCGTGACCTGGATTAAGAGCTATGCTCGAAAACAGCAGTCCAGTCCTATTAAGGGTGAAACCACCGTACTTAAACTCAGCTGTTGTTAGCGGGTGTAAGTCGGATAGTGTGCTGACGTCCGGGATGTGGATTGATATCCATTTAAGATAGTGGGTGTGATTGGGCATCATAGACCACTCTGAGAGCTCACACTACTGGGCCTGTACGGAGCCGATAGCGGACCAATACGGGCCAGTATTTTTAAGTAGTGAGCAAGTTCGCTTAGGTCTGATTTGCAAATGTCGAACTTCGCCTCTTTAAATGGAAGCGCGTGTGCCAAGGTAAGGAGCTTAAGTTGAAGAACATAATAGGCCCTAGTTTTACGGAAAATATAGATTCAATGGCGACATCCTTGAGGTCCAGATATCAATTTCATGTCATTTTGCGTCTGCTGCAAGTCAAAGTCGATACTACCACTTCAACATGATTTCACAGAGCAGTCGCTTTATAGAAATACATGTAAATAGACAGCGCCCTCTTTTAAACAGTATGTCAATATCAGGCAGAAATTATGCAACGACTCACATAGCTAACTTTATTTATCTAGTATGTGAATGTTGGTACGTGCCGGTGTGGGTGGGTGCGTGCCTGGGTTCGTGCGTGCCGGCGGACCTGTGCGAGTGTATGCGTGAATGAGTGAATTAGTGCTTATTAGCGTGCCTGCCTGTGTGCGGGCGTGCATGCGTGAATGCGTGGGTGCGTGCGTGTGTGTGTGTTTTAATATAACATATAATTATTAGGTTCATCTGTCAAGGTCAGTCTTGATTAAGTATGTAAGATCTACTGTTTCATGCGATCCTTGTTTCTTGGTAGCTGCTAACTGGACCACGACCATGACAGATGAGGACGTGCCTAAGCTTCCTGTCATGGCCACCGTAACTGGAAATGCTTTCATCAATGGAGCCTGGACAAAATTTGACCATCAGTATAATTTCTTTGACTTCCGCCCGAACACCAGTGGTGGCCGAAATAAATACCAGGTCAGTGTGACTTCGTCACGTCACGAGTAACATTTTATCAAGATAAATGACGTCATATATACCAACCGATGATGAAGGAACATATTCGTTTATTGTGTGACCATTTGCAGATCAAGGCCCAAGAGAATACTATATTTGAAAATATGCTATTGGAGTAACTGGCTGGCAACAACGCTCAGACAAATTAGGTTTACAACATTCAACAGAATGCTTATTAAATAGTAAATCCACCAAAGACACACACTTGACAGACGTTTCAATGTCCATGACGGAGCTAGAAAGGTAATTCATTACACATTTTGATTGCGATGTCAGTCTACATGTGACGTACTTCATTGTGACGTCATTCACTTGAGTGACAGATCTGATCCATCCATTATCTACCATGAAATAATACAGTAAATACAACAATTTCATTCTGGAAGATAGACTTTGAATGAAAGATAAACTTTATACGCAGTATATTTCATATGGACAATGTATTCCTAATTAAAGGAGGGAATCAGAGAATTAAATTTTAATAAATACGCCAAAAAATAAAAGTTTATAATATATGAATAAAAAAGAATTTGCCAAACTTTCCCAAACTTTATCACTATTAAAATGTCGTTTAAACTCATGAATTTTGATAACCCATATAATTCACGGCATGACGTCATCGCGTGAATCGTCAAGCACGGGTCTTGAGATTTCGCCACACGTGTTTTCAGAATAGACGAAACTCATGGCCCGATATACTTACTAAGCTGAATATCAGCTCAGATTTAAGCTCTAGTCTATCAAACTCTAGTAAAAGGGACAATTGGCCGTGGTGGTAGCGTGCTCGTTTGGTTATCGGGCGGGCGGGGTTCGAATCTCAGCTGACAGACGACCAGATTGCTGACGGACAATTGGTGGAAACATACGAAATTGCCTTCACTCCCGGGTGCTGCGTCATTCACATGCCATGCCCTTATTAAAATCGGGCCACACCAGTGCGACGATTCCCGACTCGACACAACTCAACGGCATTTCGCTGATAATCGTGTTGGCAGTTGTATCAAGTTGCGTCGGGTCGGCCCGTCCCCGTCGGCCCGATTGAGCATGTTCGATCCTAGTTGGTTGTAGTCGTTGCCTGTCGTGTTGGTGTGATCGCGTTCACGACGAAGCCCGTCCGTAGCTACCTTGATTAGCCAACTAAAGAACAGCCTCAAGTCACGCGCGTCTGTTTTTGGAAATTATTGATCGGAATGTGAAAGCGATTGACGAATGTTTCAGGATCGAAAGTCCCGTTGATTGATAGAACAATTTGACTGACATATAATGCTGCCATAAGCTGCAACAAATTTCAGTTAGTGTTCTCAAAATATTTGGTAAAATTCACTTGTGATAGTTTGAAAAAAAATAAACAATTAGGCTACAGTGAACGTTGGTGCTGCCATAGGCATCAACAACTATAGCTCAAATGATTATCAAAATGTTTAGCATGGTTCATTAGCATTGTATAATGCAGTACTTCATACAATTCTACACAAAGACGGATACCTTTATGTGATGTTTATTCAGCAAAGTATTTTCAAGCTTTCATTTTCCAACAACTGTCGTGTCAAGTCGTGGCGGTGTGATCGGGTGAAGTCGAAAACGTAACAGGGCCGTAGAAAGAATTTCAGTAATGGTGGGGGAGGGAGGCAACTAGGGCGGTCCGGGGGCATGCTTCCCCTGAAAATTTTGAAATCTTAATGTTCTCAGAGACCATTTCCTGCATTTCCTGAGGTAAATATGTGCTTTCACTCAGGAGTAAAATTAACCTATTTTACACATATAGTATTCGGCTATAAGCCTACAGAACAATATTTTTATACGTCAGATGTCATGGTAGGGTGGTTCAGGCCGTCTGGAAGGCTTTATGAGAAAATATCAGCCTTTTTATTTAGAGGTCAGGTTATGTGAATGTAGAATGAAATGGGTTAGGTAAATGTGTTTAACAGTCACGCTAGTAATCCTGTAATCTATGGAGAAATAAACATTGCATTCATCCAGATGTTTATTGTTACATAAATTACAGTATTAATATGGTAACTGTAATGGGAAAGCTTAGGAAAATTAATTGCCTTTCAGCATTCAGATATCATTAACTATGAGAGAGAAAAAGGATTTCACTGAAAAATGTTTGTTCTATCACGATTGAAGAAATTAAACTCGTGTCAGAAAATAATTTTGTTCACAAAATTTTAAAGATACAAAAATCAACGAAGGTTGTAAACAGAGTGTGGTTATAAAATTAGCTATTAGGGTAACTAATGTGAAATTTTGAATCAAACTCATTGTGAGAGACACATTCATTGACCAAGTCAAGAGAGTCAGTTCTCTCCTGATCGATAAGAAAAACGATCATATGATTCATGGTACTACGCTACCATGTTTTATATGACGTATTATATGACGTAATGCACTAAAGGCGCGTTCGCTCTCTGCATTTGTTGCGGGCATTACGTGCAACAGTTTGCAAACTTTCACAATTTCTCCGAAAAAATCTTTCTGTACTTCAGAAAGTGAAACCAAGTAATTAATCACATCACCAATACGCGAAGTACCCCTTAAATCATCTGGCACATTTGCAGCAGATGTTCTTAGTTGATCACGTACAACACTGAGATCGTTATCATAAAACATACATAGCTTCCTTGCATCGAACTCCATCTGAAGATGAGGTACATCAACTTGAGCACAGCACATATCAAGAAGTAGGCTGTGTAGATGTGAATATATTCTATATCCCTGTTGATCAAATCGAGACCGAATTCCTGTGATTATGTTATTCAGCACTTCATAGAATATCTGCCGGTAAAATGCCTCACTATCATCAGGAAATCTTGGCTCAGCTGATCCACTGTCATAGCGAGCTGGTTGTCTTTTTCTTTGTGGAAATGTTGGCTCCTCGATGTCAGAAGCCTCTTGTTTCTTCTTCACTGCAGCCCAGAATAATGAAAAAGAGGCATCATTTCTCATGTTTTGCAGAGTTTTGATTGTCATCCAAGTCAAATTCCTGACATTCTGTTGCAGACATATCCCGCTTCCGAAGAGATCTAGAAAGATTGTCATAGTGACCGAAAGTCAAAACACCAAGATTAATGCCAAACCTACTGGTGAATGTTTTTAAACGAAGTTGCTCATGATAAAATAAACAGACATATATTGCATTTCTGATTGGTCAATGGGTAAAAATGATTGGCCAATGGGTAAAATGTGTGTGTGTGGGGGGGGGGGGGGGTGGTCCATAAGCCCCCCCCCCCCCCACCCCCACCCACCCCTGTTCCTTCGGCCCTGCGTACAACCAACTACGACAGTGTACGATTTCATATGGCCGTTGAGCTGTGTCGGATCGGGTTTCGGGCATCGTCGTATTGGTGTGGCCCGGGATTTGGAGGGGACGTAATGCGGTAGTACCAGCAACCTTTCGGGGAAGCGCCTCACGATAGAGTCCTGGCTTAAACACACCCGGGTATGAGTGGCCAATAAAACCAACAACACACACGCATACATGATCTTATTATTATTATTATTATTATTATTATTATTATTATTATTATTATTATTATTATTATTATTTCTGTGTTTGAAGATTCCGGCTATAACGGCATGCGTGGGCCGACTGGATGGCCCTGATGCACCTCTACTACCGAAATTTAACGGCGACTATTCCTACAGCAAGGAGATTGTAACTGTAGGCCAATTCGCTCCTTCAAACGTACGTGTATCATCATCGTCATCTTCATTTTCATCGTCGTCGTCGTCGTCGCCGTCGTCGTCATCATCATCATCATCATCATCATCATCATCGCCACCAACACCGTCGTCGTCGTCACCGCCATCATCATCATTATTCGGAGATCCAAAAAATCCAAAAAAATCCAAATTTGAATTTGAGAAAATTGTTGTTTTTGTAGTTGTTGTTGTTGTTGTTGTTGTTGTTGTTGTTGTGTATCCGGCTCTTCCTTCCCTACATCGGATCCATTTTTTAACAAGCAAGTTCTTGCCACTCCCTTTTCTTGATTCTTTTTTTCATTATCTTTTTATATGCTTTTTTCGTGTGGGCAATCATCACAGTCATTTCCAAACTTGTTTGATACGGCTCCATAATATAGAATTTAAATACATCTAAACATTCGACGCCTCTGAGGTCTCATTTTGATTGTTATAAACTTAGCTAGCGATATTAGATAGGTATTTAATGTATGTGCTGGACGTAATGTAGAATGATCCCGAGCACCAAGTACATATTTAGTCAAGTCAGACATACCATTAATTTGTGTTAATATATTATTAAGGAAGTATAGAATGTGTTTCAGTGTATCCTCTAGTACTTAGTAAGCCTATATAATGTAAAATTATCTTCAGTATGACAGAAATCAGAAAATGGTCCATTTCTTCGTTTCTTTTTCCGAAGTGGTTTGTTATTGGCAATGCTACGACAAACGATGTGAAATTCCATTTCGCTATATTCATTTTCCTGCTGTTCAAGTTGTTGTCGGTCGGTCGATCGGTCGGTCCCGGTCTGTCTGTCTGTCCGTTCGTCCGTCCGTCCGTCCGTTCGTCCGTCCGTCCGTCCGTCCGTCCGTCCGTCCGTCTGTCTGTCTGTCTGTCTGTCTGTCTGTCTGGCTGTCTGTTCGGAGCTATGTCTGAAAACCTACTGATCCGATTTTACTCAGATTTTAACAAAATGAAGGAACTTGCCATGCTAAGAGTATTATATCCGTATTATCTGAATAAGTCGGCTCAGGTAAATCTTCAAACTCGTCTATCAAGCTCGCGTGGAATTTGGGGTTCTATAAACGCAAGATAATAAAAATGGTCTCGTTTTATAGGGCATAACCTCAATCCATAATTCCTCTGTATTCGGTATTTCTACAACAATACTTCCACGATAGGGCTGATTCTCGGGTATGTAGATTACTATTCCACCTCCTTCATTATTTGTCCTATCTTTTCTGTCGGCACAATAACCTTGAGTATCAATTAAATTATCCGTAATGACACTACTTATACATGCGTCTGTTATACCAAATATTAAAATTTCCTGTACACATTTTTCCATTGTTATTTTTAACTGGCTTATTTTAGGCATTAAATGTTGTATGTTTAAGTGTCCGATGCGCAAACCTTTTCCCTGTAAATTAAGGTGCGTATTCACAGCAAAATTACTAAAAATAAAAATGTTTAAATTATATGCTTTTAGAACCTTAAGCTGTGAGCCTATATGTAATGAAACGAAATAAATCTTAATATATGATGATTTCATTCCATATAAATTAATATAATTTTTTAAGTTGCGAAATTGAAATAGAGGTACGAGTCTCTAATTTAATTTCGCAACTGTAAAAATTATATTTGTTTTACATCTAATTAAATCATCATATGTTAAGATTTATTTCGTTTCATTACATATAGACACATAATTTAAGACTATAAAAGAATACAATTTTAACAATTTTATTTTCAAGCATTCTGGTGTGAATATGCGCCTTTAAGTGATGTTATATCGTACTGCTTCCCTTGTTTAATAAAGGCCTTACTACAAACCCACTGCTCCTCGTCGGAAGTGATGATGATCATTATTATTATTATTATTATTATTATTATTATTATTATTATTATTATTATTATTATTATTATTATTATTATTATTATAGGTTTGGTTTTCAAGTCAGGGTCAATTCTTCCGTGAAGATCATGTTGATAACGCTGGAAACCCTTATACAGAAATACATGACTACAATACTGGTGATAGCGCGCACACACACACACACACGCACGAGCGCACGCACGCACGTACGCACGCACGCACGCACGCACGCACGCACGTACGCACGTACACGCACACACGCACGCACTCACGCACACACATGCACGTACACACGCACGCAAGCACGCACGCACGCACACACGCACGTACACACATACATTCACGCACACACATGCACGTACACACGCACTCAAGCACACGCACGCAACCACTCACGCACGAACGAACGAACGCACGCACGCACGCACGCACACGCGCACGTACACACGCACACAAGCGCACACACGCACGCACGTATGCACGCACGCATGTATGCATTCACGCGCGCACTACCGCACGCATGCAAGCACGCACGCACGCAGACCCGCACACACACACACACACACACACACACACACACACTCTCGCATAATAATACTTGTGATAGCGCACGCATGCACGCAAGCACTCACGCACACACGCGCACTCACGCACACACACACACACGCGCGCACTCACGCACACATGCAAGCACGCACGCACGCACGCACGCACACACATGCATAATAATACTGGTGATATTGCACGCACGCACGCACGCACGCACACCCGTACGCACGCACGCACTAATACACGCAAGCACGCACGCACGCACGCACGCACGCACGCACACACGCACGCACGCACACACGGCCGCACGCACACACTCACGCACGCACGCATAATACTGGTGATAGTGCGCGCGCGCACACACACACGCACGCACGCACGCCCGCACGCACGCCCGCACGCCCGCCCGCCCGCCCGCCCGCCCGCCCGCCCACCCACCCACCCACCCATCCACCCACCCACCCACCCACACACACAAACACACACGCACGCATAAAATGTTTTGATTTTCATCCATGTCCGTTATCAACAGTTTCCGCGCGCTCTCATTGCCGTTACCACACGCAATGTCACTGCCATTGATGATGATGGATAGAAGAGTGACTAAGCCGTGTCGCGAATATTGTCATTGTCTTGTATAGCGTCATAGCTCACAGCAACACTAACCCACAGTTGAATCAATTAAACATTTTGATGATCAATATTTTTCAAGATATTAAAATTTATAAGACTATTTTTATAAATTTACCACTGAATTTCTTTCGTCGGCTTGACCATTAAAGGGGTTATGGTAAAGAAAATTAAGGGTTTTACTTAGCCAGTGTTTATCTAAAAGGCCGAGAGAAGAGCATTTCAGTCATTCTAGTGGTAAATATTCAAAATTACTCTTCTAGGCCATTCAAAGTGTGTTGTAATATTTAAGGTGTTTATTTGCTAGTTCCCAATGCTAGGGTCTAGAGTCACGAATAGGCCATTCAAATAGCCATGTCTGAAGAAAACTGCACAGATGTTTTAGATCAGTCTGACCATTAAAGGGTTAAGTTTACACAAGTGCGCCGCTAATGATTCGCGCATCGTTATCGTTTAAAGGTGTTGCATATCTACGAGATACTCGGCTGGGCAACTGTACTCTGAGCAACATTCTGGCAAATTCCACAGCCACACGACTGAATATAAAGAGAGGCCAGACAACAAATGGCAGTGTGTTACATATGAAGAATCCTTTGGTTTTTCTTGATCTGGATCTGGACTACAAGTTTGTCGGTGTGGTAAGTACCAAGTCAACAACAACAACAACAACAACAACAACGACAACAACAACAACAACAACAACAACGACAACGACAACGACAACGACAACGACAACGACAACAACAACGACGACAACGACAACAATAACAACGACAACGACAACGACAATGACATAACACAACACAATACAGCAACCGCCATAATGATAGTAACGATGATGACGATGACAATGGTCAAGTGGTTATGATGATGACCACCACCCCACCCCCACACCCCACCCACAACCACCACCACCATCACTTACGGTTCCCCAGAATGGAAAGTGTGTCTGCCTGCCTTCTTATCGGTCGGTCAGCTGGTTGGTTGATTGGGCTGTCGTTCGGTCAGTCGTTCGGGCAGGCGGTAGGTAGCCCACCAGCCCGCCTGCCAGCCCATCAAACCGACTGACCCACCGACCGACAGAGTGCTGTATCTTAAAAACTACTGATACCAATGTGTTTATGAAATTGTATAGGAGTTTGAATCGACTTTACCCCCGAACCTGTTCAGGCAACCTGCTGAATTTTCACAGGTAAACTGTTGAATGTTTTGTCATTAATTTGAATGGGAACCGTTTCTGCTAATACAGCAGCAGCAGCAGCAACAGCTTCCTCTCAAATTCGGTAAAAAATATTCAGCAGAATCTTTATAAGGTTATAAATGCACCAAGGTGATCAACTCAAACGTTTACTGTCAGACATTTACCCCATTCATGATGGGCCTACGCAATGTGATTGTGATGCCAGCTAACAAGTGGTCTATTTTGACCATAACGTCAGAAAAGTGAGTGACAGATCTGATGCCTCCATTGTACAACTGTATTGAACTATGTTTTGCGCAGGGCAACGAGCGAGGAATACCTGTAAACATCTGGTCAGGCATCAAGTATGATTATGTTCCACCAGCGGAGAGAATGCAACCAGAAAATATCACAAACACAACCACAATATTTACCTACTACTTCTCAACACAGGTAATGCTGACTACGGCTCCATCCTCCTCTCCCGCCTACTACTTCTCAACACAGGTACTGCTACTGCTACTACGGCTCCATCCTCCTCTCCCCGCCTACTACTTGTCAACACAGGTACTGCTGCTGCTGGTGCTGCTGCTGCTGCTCCATCCTCCTCTCCCCGCCTACTACTTGTCAACACAGGTACTACTGCTGCTGCTACTGCTGCTCCATCCTCCTCTCCCCGCCTACTACTTCTCAACACAGGTACTGCTGCTGCTGCTCCATCCTCCTCTCCCCGCCTACTACTTCTTAACACAGGTACTGCTGCTGCTACTGCTGCTCCATCCTCCTCTCCCCGCCTACTACTTCTCAACACAAGTACTGCTGCTGCTGATTCTCCTCCTCACACCGCCCACTACTGCTCAACACAGGTACTGCTGCTGCTGCTGCTCTCTCCTCACCCCGCCTACTACTTCTCAACACAGGTACTGCGGCTGCTGCTCCCTCCTCACCCCGCTTACTACTTCTCAAGACAGGTACTGCTTCTGCTGCTGCTGCTTCCTCCTCTCTCCTCTCTCCGTCTACTACACTACTACTACTACTACTACTACTACTACTACTACTACTACTACTACTACTACTACTACTACTACTACTACTACTACTACTACTACTACTACTACTACTACTACTATTACTACTACTACTACTACTACTACTACTACTACTACTACTACTACTACTACTACTACTACTACTACTACTACTACTACTACTACTACTATTACTACTACTACTACTACTACTACTACTACTACTACTACTACTACTACTACTACTACTACTACTACTACTACTACTACTACTACTACTACTACTACTGCTACTACTACTACTACTACTACTACTACTACTACCACTACCACTACTAGTACTACTACTACTACTACTACTACTACTACTACTACTACTACTACTACTACTACTACTACTACTACTACTACTACTACTACTACTACTACTACTTCAACTACTAGAGGAAGACACACATGTTTCCGAACATTTTAATCTTCCTGACCATTTAGTCCTTCGTGACTTTGAAATTATGCCGATTGAACAGCCACCCCTTTCAGATACGGCAGAAGAAACGGATAAACAAAGAAAACTTCGAGAATCGTTTTGGATTAAAGAACTCGAAACACAGTGGCCAAGAGGAATAAACTCGGACCCAGGCTTATCTGATCAACGTGACAAAATTCCATTCATTCTGACCTATAATCGAAAAAACGTTGAAATTTCCAAAATCTTGAAAGATGAGTATCAAAACCTACAGGAGAAACCGAAACAGTCCTTTAACAAGCGTCCAGTAATTGCGTTTAAGAAAAATCCGAATCTACGTGCCATCTTGGTAAAAGCAAGACTCAAATAGCTATCCAGAATATCCATCTCAATCATTCAACATTAACCCTTGCATGATGGTCAGCCAAAAACGGTCAATTTAGTGATCTTGGGCAATGTCCATTTGCCGGCAGGGATTGGAGTATTTTTGAAAATTTACCCCTGTAATGACTGGCTCGGGGACCGAGACAGTTGTTCTAGTGGGATATTCTCGGGAATGACCTTGTCTGTGCCTGCAAATGTACATTAAATAAGTAAGCACATATTTGGATTTAACTGAACAAATTTAACCAGTAAAGGGTTAACATTAATGCCATATGGCTTTCCTCGAACAAAATGACAAATCTCAGGCAGTAAGATAAACCAAAATATAAATTTTTGAATTTTTTCAATTATTGAAGATTCTGAGCAAGTGCGTTGACAATATTGACTACTACTACTTCAACTACTACTACTACTACTACTACTACTACTACTACTACTACTACTACTACTACTACTACTACTACTACTACTACTACTACTACTACTACTACTACTACTACTACTACTACTACTACTACTACTACTACTACTACTACTACTACTACTACTACTACTACTACTACTACTACTACTACGACTACTACTACTACTACTACTACTACTACTACTACTACTACTACTACTACTACTTCAACTACTACTACTACTTTTTTTTCTTTTTTTTTTGAAAATCCGACGCTGACGCAGTCGGATACACTTCCCGGAGGAACTCCTTTAAAAAGGCTTGCTAACCCCCATAAAAATCGGTTGAAATAGCAGGCTTTATTAATAGAATAACAATACAAACCTAACATGTCAAAACAGTGCAAGCTAAAATACTCTATTATCATATACCACAACCGTGGCATAACTACATAGAAAACATAATTAATAAAGAGCTGATAACATAACATAATTCAACAAAGACATTGCTATTTGTACACCGTGTAGTAGTAGGCCCAAATGGTGAGCATAGCTAACCAACAAGTGGTAAAGCCACTCATCAATAATTAGCAGTAAGCTACTGCTAATCATTGATGCCATTGAGCCGATTCATGACCGGCAGGCTAAGTAGATTATATGTAGTTTAACGTAGCACACCGTATAGTAGTAGGGCCAAATGGCGAGTGCAGCTCGCCAACAAGTGGCGAGGTGACTCGTCAATAAGTAACAAAAAGTCACTCATTGACGCCAGTTAGCCGATTATTAAATACCCAACGGACGTAGTAGCCTTTATATAATATAATGCACAAAGCAAACGTATACAAACTATGACTACTTAGATGGCGCTCTGGGTTCACATTCTAAATTTACTTCATTGTAAGTTTTTGCAAATTACCCTGGAACAAATACACCTACAGTAAATATTTACAACAGGAAGCTAATTGTAAGATATCACACTCTGTTAACTGGAAAATCGGATCACCTCCATAATATTGACATAATGCTCATTTGATATTTAAATATTCTGATCCCAAGCTTAGGATATTCGTCAAGATTAGAGTCTCCTAAGGCATTACAATTCTAAAATAAAGGCAATTAAATTAAATTAAATAGCATTTATCAATATACAGCAAGCAGCGAGTGTGCTAGCTTATACAAGTTCCGCTTCTGATATTTTTAGATATCCGTATTCAATTGATACTAGGCCCGTTTTCACCATACGTCTTTAAACCTACTTTCTCTCCCATGTTCTACAAGCCTGTACAATTCACAATGAATGCAGTTTATCAACAATGATCGAAATATAGCTTGTATGGCTCTCTGATGGTTGCTGCCGGTTTTATCTCTGGCCTCTGAACACCGATGCTTCCAGATGGCCCACACTCATACAGATAACAGGGTTATTAACAATTCTTTCTCCTTGCTATTAATGATTCGTCCGATAGTTGAGCAATCTTTGAACAAAATTGTTTCAGCCACTAAATTCACATATTTGGTTCCAAATTTAGCAAGGAGCATATTGATATACACCCAAAGCCTGTAGTTATGTGACACTGAGTAAATAGATGGTCTATCGTTTCCTCCTCAGTATTACATAATAAGCACCGGTCTGTACTTGATATTTTACACATATAAGTCAGATGACTGACCCATAGCCTTTGATGGAGTAATCACCATGCCAGGTCCCGTGCACTTCCTGGTAGACAAAGTAGATGTATTGCTTTCCAGGCATTTTTCCAGTTCTTTGGCGTGCATCCTAAATTGTTCCAATGCCTAACCACAATAGGAGTCTGTCTCCGACTTTGCATTAGAATTCTATACCAGTCTCTAGATGCCATGTTGTATTTTATATGCTCTGACATAAATACTAATGTTGGTTGCTACATATCAATGTTGCCACGTGCTTTTGGCAATTTGAACCATACAGCAGGTATTGCATTCTTTATTCTAACAAATAAGCGCCGAGCATCAATATGTCTCATTGATGTTATTCTTGCTACATCTTGCATCGCAATCCATTTACGAGATTTCGGATTTACCAAGTCACGTAAATATTGAATACCATTTTTGGCCATAGATGGCAAATAAAATACATCATCATTATCACGAATCAACTCGTTGCCCCAAAGACGTTGCTCTAAGGCATCTTCCCAACAATTGGGTTGTGACATTGATCGTGTAAATATTTTTAAGGCTTCGAGCTGTTCTTTATATACATTTGGAATCTTTTGATGATTAGGTGGCAATTTATTGCACATAAATAAACATTCTACTGGAAATGGGTCCACGTACCTTTGGAGAAGTGCCCTTGAAACACTTGACCAAGATGAGTTTGAAGTAAGTAACTTATTCAAGAATTTCAATTTTAAAGAAGCATACTTTGCTGAAACATTAACCAAATCCAGGCCTCCGGCATGCTTTTCATTGGTGAGGATTGACTGTGATACTAAATGGGCTTTGTCCTCCCATAAGAAGGACAAAAGTAACGTGTTGATCTTTGACTCTACTGATTTGGGCATATGAACTACAGAAGCGGTATACCACAGTCCAGATAAAATTTAATTATTAAGGACAAATGTCCTGCCAAAGACAGTTAGGCGACGTCGTTTCCAATTAAGTAATGCACACTTTAGCTTGGATATCCTTTCTTCCCAGTTTAGTAATACATATTGTTCTCTACTAAAGTAAATACCCAAAATTTTTATGACATCATTTGAGCAGTTAATATCCATCACATTATCAGTTCTACCCTTCCAATCGCCCAAAAACAATCCATTATATTTATCTTTATTGACTTTAAGTCCTGATGCCTTTTGAAAATCTGTTAATACTCCATTTAAAATTCTAAAATCCGTATTTTTACCCGCAAACATAGTCGTATCATCTGCATATTGAGAAACCTTTAGTGGCCTTTCTACGCCACGTATACATATTCCTTGAAAGTCATTGCGTTGCCTCAATGTGGCCCCCAATGATTCCATAGCTATGACAAATAAAAGCGGGGACAGTGAGAAACCCTGTCTGACACCTCGTTCCAACACTACAGGTTTGGATAGCTGATTGTTAACTAAATAGCAACTTGTTATATCAGTATATAAAATATTGACCCATTTAATAAATCTTGAACCAAAGCCAATATGGTCTAAAGACTTAAACAAGAAATCCCATTCTAGTCTGTCAAACGCCTTCTCGTTATCAAGTGCTATTATTGCTGCTGGGATACAATCCTTTTCAACTAATTGAATAAGGTCCCGTATATGCAAAGTGTTGTTTAATATTGATCTTCCTGGCACAGAGCAGGTTTGATCATTATGAATGAACGCCTAGGACTGCGCCAAGTTTTAATGTTAGTGCCCGAGTAATAATCTTATAATCTACACAGAGTAGAGAGATTGGTCTATAATTCTGTATTTTATTTCTGTCACTCCTCCTGTATATAAGCCGAACATATGCTTGGGCCATCGATGTAGGGAGATGCCCTTGCTTAAAAATGCTGGTTGCTATTTCTTCTAATACTGGCCCAAATATGTGCCAGAATGTTTGATAAAATTCAACTGGAAGTCCGTCACATCCAGGAGACCTTTCTAACTTCATACCTTTGAGGGATTTTGTCAAATCATCAATTGTTATTGATTGGTCACAGCTTTCGCGACATGAATCTGGAAGTCTTTTCGTTATATTAGCTAAAACATCTCTAGTTGCAGTTTCCTCGCTTCCCTCTGATTTATACAATGATTTGTAAAATTCGGATACTGTTTCAATCATTTCTGCATTTGAGCACACTGATACTCCATCATTAGTCTTCAGTGAGCGCATTAATTTCTCTATACCTCTTGCTTTTTTCAAGTTACAAAAGTAACGTGTAGGCTTTTCGCCCTCGGTGTGCATTTGTGCTCTTGACCTTATTTTGGCGCCATCAAACTGATATTGCTCTATTTCATTTCGTCTACCTTTTAATTCGTCTAATAGTTCGTAATAATTATATTCCCCATCATAAATTTCTTATTAATTTTACACAACGACCTCTGAAGCGCCTTTTTATGCTTTCGTATTTCACGTGCTTTCCTAATGGAATACTGCCTTGAAATATATTTCAGGTCTGATTTAGCATCTTCCCACCAGTCTGTTATACATTCATACGAACCTCTTCTTTCATCCCAATGCCTCCAACAACTTTCCACACATTTGCGGTAGCAACTATCTCGTAGCAATGCTACATTAGGTTTCCAAAATCCATCTCCTCGTTTGACCCAGTCAGCATTGTCTAATGTGATGGAAAACATATTGTGATCAGAGAAAGTTACTGGGTTTATGTTAGTTTTACACATGTAACCTTTCAATGAACGTTCTACATAGATCCTGTCTAACCTTGAAGCTAACCTTCCATCGGTTGAAAACCAAGTAAATTCCTGGCCTTCTGGATTTTCAATCCGATAAGTGTCTAACAAGCTTTTATTTTCACAAATGTGTTTCAAAATATTATGCGATGTGTCATTAAAATTAGACCTAGAGTTTCTCTTTTTAGCCTCGTCTAATATGCAATTAAAGTCACCGCCCATAATTAGGTTTTCAGGCGTTCTGTCTTGAATTATTGTGGAAACATCATTTAGAAATTCACGGCGCAATTGATGAGAGGTAGGTGCATAAAGGCACATCAAATTTAAACTTGTGTTTAGTACATCAATTGATACACAAATCCATCGTCCATTTGGATCTGATGACGACGCTATGACGTCAACATAGTTGAGACAGCGGGGCAGGATAAGAATGGCCACTCCCGCACTATTATCTTGTGATAAAGAAAAGAAATCTTCCCCTTTGAAATATCTTTGAGAGATTCATACACTTCAGCTTTATGAATTTTGGTCTGTTGTAGAAAAGCAGTATCAACTCTCTCATTTGATAATTCTTCAAGCAAGTGGCGCTGCTTGAATTCGGTATTTAATCCTCTGCAATTGATGGTGCAGATAATCATAATTTGTAAAATGATGTTTACAACCGCCATCATTAGATTAACTAGATTTGGGTTTTTTTAGCTCGTTTCTTAGACCATTTACCTAATTTTCCTGCGAATTCAATATTTCCTAGTTCTACCACAGACAAATATTCATATTAGGAAATATCGGAATCATGGCGCAGTCGACGATATTTCACGCCTCTCGCCGTTGCATATGGCACTAACACTTCACCCCCTTCTGATTGGTACATTACCATTTCATCTTTCATCTGTGAACTCTGTGTTTGAATGGACACATCTGATTCTGCAACTGACATTGTATCATCATCCATATCATTTACTTCAATCTCAGATTCTGAGCTATTGTCTTCTTTATGACGCTTATTGCTACTTAAGCAACATTTGGCAGGAGCATCATTTACCATATCTTCAAGCTGACTTAAATCAAGTGGGCTTAGCGGAAAATCGACTGAACTTTCTGTCTTCTGAGTCCTAAACTTATCCTGTCCTAATTTTAATTAATCTTCTAAGGAATTGTAAACTGGCTCTTCTGTAAGATCATCATTTTCCTGCGTGTCTTTTACAGCAACGTTTGGCTCCACTGCATTTTGAGTATTTTCTTGACTTAAGGTTATACCCTCCTCTAATACATGACTTTCATCAACTGTAGGTACTTTAACAGGATTTGATGATTTGTTTGTGTCATTTACAGTGGCACGAACCAAAACAACAGCTTCCGTAGCGGTTGCTTCAGAAGCATTTGACTCAGTTGCATCCTTTAATGGGCGATTATCTCCTGATACTGAGGGCTTGTTTTGATTTTTTGGACTGCGCCATTTAAAATGGTCAACTGAACCACAGAGCAAACATTTGTTTCGATTGGGACAATCTGTTGCCAAATGGTCAGTACTTAGGCAGATCCGGCATACTTTAATTTTCCCTCTATACCATAAGGGCAGGACAAAGCTGCCATCAATCGTCAATCTTCTTGGTAAAGGGCTATCCACTTTATCAAACCAAATACGTCTTGCACCGTTTTCTAGCGTTCTGTCAAAGGGATACGTTTCCCGTTAAATCTTTTGCACTTTGCCATACTTCTTGAGTTCACTCATGATTCTGTCATCTGGAATATCTAGTGGACCTTTCATCTTCACTAGCAACCTATCTGACTCGATTTCCTCTACGTTACAAACTTCACCTTTTACAATAAGAACGTCTTCCAGAAGCTTTTCCTTGACCCCCTCATTGGACACTGTTACATTCCATACAGTTTTAGTAACATTGATAAGCCAACGACGTCTTTTAACCCATGATACACGTCGATAGCCGTGACACCCCACCCCTTAGTTGTTATTTTAAGGCTTAGGATACGCTTATAGGTTGCCATGGTGGTTTATCAAAGGAGGAACCCCATAGGGGAACATGGGGCAAAACGGGGTCGCTAACTTACCATTGCCATAAAACGAAGACAGATACATTAACAACATTGAAACTTTATTGAATACATTAACAACCCCTACCTCTTTAAAAAGCAAAGAGTATCTAGAGTTCTGTCCAGTATAAATGGTTAAATTCGAACAAAATCTAAAACTGGCACGTGACCCCATTTTGTCCCATGCCTGGGGCAAAACGGGATCCAGGCTGGGGCAAAATGGGGAACAAACTAGTTGTTGGACATAGACACCAAGCATGATTTTAACTGTAACTTTAGTGGCTGGTGGACATTATATCTAGTGACAGAGGTCACAGACGTAGTTCAGTTCTTCGTCATCCACTCCTGCGCATGATCAATGTGCCCACTGCTGACACTCTTCACAAGCTATCCACCCTTCTGTTGAACGGGAGTAAAGGTCCCCACAGAAAAAGCATTCGGTATCAACGCCATTGGTGTCTTTGGATCTGATTTTCACTCTGGTTGTCTTTTTTACCCGTTTTTTCTTTTGCTCATCCGCGTTCAGACACCGTTTGGCTTTCTTTGGTTTTTTTCCTTCCGCTGCTGTAGTTCTAGTTTGTACGGCGAATCAGTGAGGATTGCAGTTTTCCCTCAATTCGACTACTACTACTACTACTACTACTACTACTACTACTACTACTACTACTACTACTACTACTACTACTACTACTACTACTACTACTACTACTACTACTACTACTACTAATACTACTACTACTAATACTACTACTACTAATACTACTACTACTACTACTACTACTACTACTACTACTACTACTACTACTACTACTACTACTACTACTACTACTACTACTATTACTACTAACTAACTAACTAATTAGTTCAAATTTAACGAACCCCTTTAACTCTAAATGTCCCCTCGTTGGTGTATTCTAAATGCTCGCAGGAGCTTTTCGGCACAACCTTGTTGAAGAGTACACCAGTATATGCCAATCATGACAGAACATATATAACTGAGGTAATTAAATATCAAGGTTGTATGTTAAGGTTGAGGTCGTGACGTCGCCCCATGGCGAGCACACTGTCAAAGTTGCATATTTAATAGCATAGAATGTCGTTTTTACGTATTTAATGCAATAAAATATCTCAATTCTTACCATAGTAGATTTATGATATTTTTAGAGAACTGCTATTAGTCTTGATGGCTCTCGCGAAAAGCAAGTTCCAGTCAAGCTGGAGGTATTCGTGAGCTCGGCGACAGGACCAGATACGTATGATGTGGTAGGTATCAAAGTACACCATAAAGCAGAAGTCACCTTTCCAGAGTATCCATCCATCATCTGACCTCGTATGATGTCATAATCAGCTCAGCGCGTGTATGATGACATCACAATCATTACGTCACAAAGGGTTCCATATAGACCGTCATCAAATCTCAAATAGTCCGACACGTTGTATGAATTGTATGGCTTTGTAATTCTTTGCTATTTAATAAACATGCTGTTGAATATTTTGAAACTAATTTGGCTGGGCGCTGTTGCAGCAACAGCACCCAGTCAAATTAGTTTCAAAATATTCAACAGCTTAGCTGCGTATTTTTTTGGAAATTGATAGTCAGGGTGTTCAGTGATTGATCGATCACAACACGAGTGAAGTGTGGGTGGAGCTTAGCTAGAGATGGGCGGGACATAGCTAAAACGTAAAGGTCCATTATGGCCATCCGGGGCATACACGTAATGCACATGATTTCTAACTTGACCACCATAATGAAACAGTTACTGACTATAACAGAATCCACACTTCTAGCAAAGCACATTCCACGTTGTCCACGACTTTGGACCAATTTACATACGTTGAACGCCGAATCCCCCAAAATCCAAATTTCAATGCAACCATACAGAATCGTAACTAGATAAGTCTTTCAAATGCATTTCGATTCTGAAGTCAGCCTACCCGTGATGTAATTGATTATGCCAGGCTATATTGGAATAACAGACGGGATCGCTTATGGTAACATATACCGTGTGTGACAGAGTCATAACTATGCTGTCTATTTTTCATTTAGATAGGCTCACCGACGATATATAACTTCTACAATTTTAACCAAGTATCGCGTATTCCGTTTTCCGTCTTCCAAGTGACGGACTGTTACGGGAGCATTGCGAGGACCAGACTTAAAATCCAATTTATAGGTACGGTAGAATTAAATAGAGTTGTTCCAAATCACACCTTTAGTATAGTGATTAATATGACTTTTTAAATCACACCTTTAGTATATTGATTAATATGACTTTTTAAATCACACCTTTAGTATAGTGATTAGTATGACTGTTTAAATTACACCTTTAGTATAGTGAATAATACGACTGATTAAATCACACTTTTAGTATAGTGATTAATATGAATATGACTGTTTAAATCACATCTTTAGCATAGTGATTAATATAACTGTTTAAATCACACTTTTAGTATAGTGATTAATATGAATATGACTGTTTAAATCACGTCTTTAGTATAGTGATTAATATGACTGTTTAAATCACGTCTTTAGTATAGTGATCAATCTGACTTTAAATCATACCTTTAGTATAGTGATTAATATGACTGTTTAAATCACACCTTTAGTATAGTGATTAATATGACTGTTTAAATCATACCTTTAGTATAGATGTAGTATGATTTAAGACTGTTTAAATCACGTCTTTAGTAATTAATATGACTGTGTAAATCACACTTTTGGTATAGTGATTGATATGATTGTTTAAATCACAGTCAGACTAATCACTATACTAAAGACGTGCTTTAAACAGTCATATCAATCACTATACTAAAGACATATCTTAAAAAGTCATATTAATCACAATACTAAAGGCGTGATTTAACCAGTCATATTAATCAGTATATAGTGATTGATATGACTGTTTAAATCACGTCTTTATTATAGTGATTAATATGACTTTAAATCACACCTTTAGTATAGTGATTAATATGTCTTTGTATATCACGTCTTTAGTATAGTGATTAATATGTATTTTAAATCACACCTTTGGCATAGTGATTACTATGACTGTTTAAATCACGTCTTTAGTATATTGATTAATATTACTGTTTAAATCATACCTTTAGTATAGTGATTAATATGTCTTTTTAAATCACACCTTTAGTATAGTGATTAATATGACTTTAAATCATACCGTTAGTATATTGATTAATATGACTGTTTAAATCACACCTTTAGTATAGTGATTAATATGTTTTTGTATATCAGGCCTTTAGTATAGTGATTAATATGATTTTTTAAATCACACCTTTGGTATAGTGATTAATATGACTGTTTAAATCACACTTTTAGTATAGTGATTAATATGACTGTTTAAATCACGCCTTTAGTATAGTGATTAATATGATTTTTTAAATCACACCTGTAGTATAGTGATTAATATGACTGTTTAAATCACACTTTTAGTATAGTGATTAATATGAACATGACTGTTTAAATCACACCTTTAGTATCGTGATTAATATGACTGTTTAAATCACACCTTTAGTATAGTGATTAATATGACTGTTTAAATCACACTTTTAGTATAGTGATTAATATGACTGTTTAAATCACACCTTTAGTATAGTGATTAAAATGACTATTTAAATCACGTCTTTAGTATAGTGATCAATAAGACTTTAAATCACCCCTTTAGTATAGTGAATAATACGACTGATTAAATCACACCTTTAGCATAGTGATTAACATGACTGTTTAAATCACGTCTTTAGTATAGTGATTAACATGACTGTTTAAATCATATCTTTAGTGTAGTGATTAATATGACTGTTTAAATCACACCTTTAATATGGTCCTTTGGCGCGGATACTTACTCGATGGTTTGGACCAGGATAAATGGCGTCTGCAAATCTTGCTGCTATTGTCATTCAAATTCACACGAGTCTGAGCAAGGAGATTGACGTCCTGGCGAGACGGTGAGTGGCCGGGTGCCCAGGTTGACGCAAGGAACCGGTAGTAACAGGTCTTCCATCAAAACATGTACAATGTAGTCTAGTTACCGAGGTTGATAAACTGCGACCATTTTGCTAGTTATATGAAGAAAGGAAATGATAGAGATTATCTTACTCTACTGTGAGATGGAGTCATGTGTGTGAAATTGGACCGTGGATAGTCTAATAAATTAATTTGACATTTAAGTTATTGTTATTTGTTTGAATATTTAACGAGCGGGTCCTTTCCCGGATGTAGTTACCTAAAGTCAATGTTACAGTCGCTGTAGAGTGAAGATCCTGAACATCCTGAGCATGGGCGTGGCATGCCATTGTCCCTTGATACTGGGACGCTATGACTGAAGAGAAGTAAGATGGCACGGGTTTTCAATCTGGAGAAATGTCATCTATGATAAAGATTAGAGGACAAGGACTATGTCAGAGAGAAGCAGCAGTGTTACATTGAAATTGCGATTCTGGGAGTTCATGTATAAAGTGTTAACATCGATTCATGTGCGCGTGCATAAGTAGAAATGGGCGGACATGGTGAGAAATTAACCCCTCTTTATGGTGAAGATGAAGGACTAATTTTGAGGGTCATAGAGGTGGGGTGGTGAAGATCGATCATGCCACGGCGTCGTGGAAACCGGGACCAATGTTTTGCCCGTTGAACAGCCATGTTTCCAGAACGGGTTATGGACAAGATAATTGTAGACCTGCCAGTGATATTAACCCTTTAACACTCATATTAGCCCCAAAACCCGGCTTCTGTTGTGGTATTGAGAAATGTCCATTTGCAGACCAAGAGAAGACTATTTTTTTTAAATTTACTACTGGAATGACTAGCTCGATAACCGAGCCAGTCATTCCAGTGGTAAAATATTAAAAAATAGTCTTCTCTTGGTCTGCAAATGGACATTTTGAATGAAAAAAATGAAATTGTCTTGAACAAATTTAGGAGTTACAGGATTAAGAGTCGCACTAAACGTTCATGGTTAAATGTATATTGTTCTATTTCAGGTGTATATCAACCTAGTAAAAAATATGAAATGTTGCAGAACTTTCAGACGAATGTAGCAGCTGCGATGGGCGTGTCTCCACTGAGAATACAGCAAATCAACCTGGACTATGATCACATGTATACATATGCGTACTTTACGTTAGTGAACGCAGTCCCGTACGCGGGTAAGAATGACGTCATAAACATTGACAGAAGCAGTAAGAATGGCGTCACACTTATGCAATACTAAACTCAGTTCGGTACAGTGTTACAGAGGAATGATTGTTGTGTTAACCTTGCGAGGAATGATTGTTGTATTAAGCTTGTGAGGAATGATTGCTGTGTTAACCTTGTGAGGAATGATTGTTGTGTTAACCTTGTGAGGAATGATTGTTGTGTTAACCTTGTGAGGAATGATTGTTGTGTTAACCTTGTGAGGAATGATTGTTGTGTTAACCTTGTGAGGAATGATTGTTGTGTTAATCTTGTGAGGAATGATTGTTGTGTTAACCTTGTGAGGAATGATTGTTGTGTTAACCTTGTGAGGAATGATTGTTGTGTTAACCTTGTGAGGAATGATTGTTGTGTTAACCTTGTGAGGAATGATTGCTGTGTTAACCTTGTGAGGAATGATTGTTGTGTTAACCTTGTGAGGAATGATTGTTGTGTTAACCTTGTGAGGAATGATTGTTGTGTTAACCTTGTGAGGAATGATTGCTGTGTTAACCTTGTGAGGAATGATTGCTGTGTTGAGCTTGTGAGGAATGATTGTTGTGTTAACCTTGTGAGGAATGATTGTTGTGTTAACCTTGTGAGGAATGATTGTTGTGTTAACCTTGTGAGGAATGATTGCTGTGTTAACCTTGTGAGGAATGATTGTTGTGTTAACCTTGTGAGGAATGATTGTTGTGTTAACCTTGTGAGGAATGATTGTTGTATTAATCTTGTGAGGAATGATTGTTGTGTTAACCTTGTGAGGAATGATTGTTGTGTTAACCTTGTGAGGAATGATTGTTGTGTTAACCTTGTGAGGAATGATTGCTGTGTTGAGCTTGTGAGGAATGATTGTTGTGTTGACCTTGTGAGGAATGATTGTTGTGTTAACCTTGTGTGGAATGATTGTTGTGTTAACCTTGTGAGGAATGATTGTTGTGTTAACCTTGTGAGGAATGATTGTTGTGTTAACCTTGTGAGGAATGATTGTTGTGTTAACCTTGCGCCAAATCTGAGAATAAGTTTCAGAGATATCAATAGATCTGGATCTTAAAATACGCCTTGACATTGACAGCCCTTGTTGTGTTTTAAAAGTCCAAATTAGATCAGTGATTTTTAGATACCGTTCCGACACGCACACGCGGGCACGCACGTACGCATGAACGCACTTACGCACACACGCGCGAACGCACGAACGCACGCTCTAGTAGAAAGATATGGTATATATTTGTTTCTCAGACATGTATGACCTTACTGGGATTGGACCTGGCTATCATCAGATCGTCTTCTCAGGCAAGCTAAGCGTGGAGGCATGCGCGCAAGCTTGTGCAAAGAATGGAGCGGGAGCTATCCGCTGTGATGGGTTCAGCTTGTGCAATGGAATGTGTGCTATAAAGGCAGAGGTTACATCTGTACCAACCCCGTCAACGACTGGTCCACAGTGCGACATGTACCAGAGTACGTATGAATGTAACCATTTTCAACATACTTTCTGGGGTTTCTGTTCAAATTATACATAGAGGATCCACAGAGGATCTCACACGAGTTATAATTATACATAGAGCATCTTACACGAGTTGTCATTTCGTTTAGTTTAGTAAGATCTCGTTTGAAATGAGCTTTAGGAAGATGCTCGACGTAAGCGCTGCTTATAAAACGGGGATCTCAGAATTACAAATGAGGAATCCATTTCGAGCTAAGCTCCTCCCAATGCTAGCTAAACCAGTCTATTTCTAGCTAAGCCCTCCGATTTCTAGCTATTCATCGCCCATTTCTTCTAAGCGCCGCCCACGCTTTTCACTTCTTCAGATTGAATCCTGAATTCACAGACTCCTAATTTCAATATAACTATATAGGCCACCTGTTGAACAGCATCCAGTCAAATTAGTTTCAAAACATTCAGCAGAATGTTTATTAAATCGTAAACACATACAATTCGTACACATGAGGACTATTCAACGTTCATGACGTTAGTCGTTACATATTACGATTAGGACGTCAGCTTACATGTGACGTAATTGATTATGACGTCATATGCTTGAGCAACAGATCAGCGTAACTAGTAGTTCACGTCACACTCATCATCGCTACTAGGCAACGCCCCACACATACCAAGTACGACACTATTCCCTAGTTGCGTGGATCTATTCCGATCTCTGTCGCTGACCATTCGTCGGTGAAATTCTCCGTGACCAAGTGGATTACGCTAGTGGAGGATACACTGATATATAATGGCTTAATGAACGATACGCGGTAGACTATGAATTAATGTGATAAAACCATTTGTCATATTATTAATACACAGCACTAACAACATGGTCTAGATACGGATTTAGCAGTGTGAATTATTGCCTGACTCTTAGTCTGTTACTGTCAGATCCAAAAGTCTGAATGATTTGAGAGCTGGCTTCATTATATATCCCCTGACCTAGGCGTCACGAGACCTCATTTCACGAGATCATCTTGGCCCAATAATGGCATTTTTGGCGATTGTTTCAGTTTTGTCAGTTTGGGTGTCAAGTGTGAATTTAACGGTTGGCGGTTTGAGTTAAAGTTGGTCCTTTTCCGTTTTGGTAGTTTTTGGCGTAGTCTATGTCCTGGACGGCTGATTTTGTAGACAAAAATACGTAGGAGATTTTTCTTGGGTCCATCAGGACCCGACTATAAGAACACGTCCGTTCCGCTTCTAAATTCTACAACTATGGAAGGAACGACTCATCAGTATCACATCATTTACTACAGCGGCGCCGTGAACATCTTCCAGTAAAGAAGACACACCAGCATGGAGGACCATGGAATTCGACCAAATGGGAGCCCAAATATACGGCCATGAGAGGACGTCATTGCATAAATCTGCTAACCGTGCTGAGAGATTACCTCAAGAAAGCAGGATTCGGTACAGTCAAGTCAAGAATGGACCTGAGGAAGATAAAGATTTTGGCCGAGGACGTCTTGTCATTGGTCAAAAGTGAATAACGACTGATTACAGATGGAGGATGTTTCTACTATCACAGCTACGGAATACAGTAATCACACCAGAGAAATGACATCGCTATAGGAACATACACAGTGGTGATGGAGCCCGTCGGCTGTTATTGCTCTTCTCAGCAGGAGGTCTTCGAGAACAATGGCGATCGTATGCACAACAATGGCGATCGTACGCACAACAATGACGATCGTCTGCACAAGTTTTTGAGAACAATGGCGATTATAACCCCACGGTAGAGAGATTTGAGAACAATGCCGTCTATATTCGCACACTTGAGAATCTATGTTTATTATATTCGTGGTAAAACCCCGTTGTATGTCCTGAAAATGTTAACCCTTAAAAGTTGTGTATTTAACTTGGCAGTACGCACCCCCTTCCGTGGTTATCTACCGTGGTAGTGTGGTAAGGTAAAAATAACAGATTTTAAGAGGTGTTCTGATAATAGGAAGAAGGAGTTTAAGAGGGGATCTGATAAGGGAGGTCTATGAGGAGGATGAGGAGTAGGAGGTTGATGAGGCTAGCATTCTTGCTCAGTAGAAGTTGGTTTTGATAGGCTAGCGTACATGTTTACAAGGTAATGCACGGTGTACGAATATTTTGAAAATAATTTGACTGCCTGCGTCAGTTGGGGCCGAATGCTATAGCATTCCTCCTCAGTAGAAGTTGCTGGTTGGTTTTGAGGGCGATGCTAGCGTACTTGTTTACAAGGTATGCACGATGTACGAATATTTTGAAAATAATTTGACTGTGGCGTTAGCAACAACTTTCTATCAAATCGTTTCCAAGATATTTAGTGAATATTTTGAAAATAATTTGACTGCTGTGTCAGCATCAGCCTTTGCTCAATTCGTTTCCGAGCTATTTAGCTAGGATGTAGATCCCTGGAATGTCTGTAACACCTCGCCAGTCAGCCAGTTAAAGGTAATAAAACTAGGAAAAATTACCATGTCCGGATACACACAGTATGAATGCATTATGAGTACCTAGTCAATGAGGCCCGACAACAAAAATAATAAAGTTGGTTAACCATTGTCTGGACATTGTGGCCGCAACCACCTACTACCAATACCGACCATCACTACCACCATCACCACCACTAACACCACCACCATCACCATCCCTCTATAACCACCAGCAGCACTACCCACGAAGTACCAACACCCACCACCAAGCATTAACCCCACCACCATCATCCAACACAACACCTATTTCCACCAACCACCAACCCCACCTCCATCACCACCAAGTTCAACAGCACCCACTCTGATTTGTATATCGAGGGATGTGGGTGTGTGGGTGGGGACGCGGCTGGGCAGCTACAATCATCAAATCAATACGCACATAAAGAACCAATGTTTTATTTGTATCCATATTTTACATTGAAGAAAATATTACATATGATAAAACATATAGTTACTGTGGCATAAACAAATAGTCAATGTTCTGGAGATCCATTTATCGATGACTGATTCCATATGGATCAGATCCATCATGGACAGAATCATCATCATTATTGTCAGCATCTAGATGGTTCCTTATGTACTTCTTGATCAGAAACTATCTTTTTTGAAAAGCTGAGAAGAGTGCTTCACCATATGCGTACCCCTCGGTGATAAAATCTTTAGTTTCCCTACGAATTATTTTAATGAGCGTAGAGTTCTGTAATCTTCTCCACTGGAACATTATGTCTATACACTTTGTAACTAAAGCATCAGCATATACGAAAATAGACACATTGCCTACATCATTTGGGTCTGTGTTCACTTCACCATCCTCATCTTCTAAACCTGATTGTTCAGCGTCTAAGACCTGCTTAATATTGTGGAATATGGTAAATAGTTCCTCATTGCCTATGGCTTCTTTTTCATCTTCACCGTCATCTTCACTCGCAGACTCTGCTGAGTCATCACTGGCTTCACTCTCCGACTCTGCTGGCTCATCATCTTCACTATTCGTCTCTGTCATTTCTTCATCTTCACTGTCTAGATTTTCACTGTCTTCATCGTTATGGAATCGGATCTTATGCTGCTTCAGGTCATTTGACCTATTAAAAGTTGAATCACATTCAAAACATTTATGTCTCGGCATATTGATTATAGGATAAATCTAGCAAGCATTCAAGTTACAAGGTTCTTCAAAGAAATCTGACTGCCTTACTACTCTGCAGTTACACGTCCAACCACTTTGTGATGTTTAAACTGGAATGAGAAAAAGGGTTGAATTTGTACCATTTATAGGATTATATCTGCGGACGCAAATCCGCAACATGCGCCCGCAAATCCGCAACATACAGCCTGCATGGGCCTGCACATGTACACATGCATTTTGGTGTTTATGTGTGTTCAGGCATGTGCATACACTTGTTGCCATCCGCAACATCTACCCGCAAATCCACAACATGCATCTGCAAATCCGCAACATATGGGCTGCATGCGGCTGCACATGTACACATGCATTTTGGCGTTTAGGTGTGTTCTGGCATGTGCATACACTTGTTGCCATCCGCAACATGCGCCCGCAAATCCGCAACATGCGCCTGCAAATCGGCAACGTGCAGCCCGCATGCGGCAGCACATGTATGCATGCATTTTGGTGTGTAGATGTGTTCAGGCATGTACATACACTTGTTGCCATCCACAACATGCGCCCGCAAATCTGCAACATGCGGCCTGCATGCATTTTGGCGTGTAGGTGTGTTCAGGCATGTACATACACTTGTTGCCCACCACAACATGCACCCACAAATCCGCAACATGCGCCCGCAAATCCGCAACATGCACCCACAAATCCGCAACATGCGCCTGCAAATCTGCAACATGCAACCGTAATCCACAACATGCTCCCACAACAAGCGGTCACAATCCGCAACATGCGGTGGTGGTTGGTGGTAGTGGTGCTGGTGGTGGTGGTGCTAGTGGTGCTGGTGGTGATGAAGGTAGTGGGTGATAATGTTGATGCTGTTGGTGGTGGGTGTTGGTGATGATGATGATTGTGGTGGCGGTCGTGGGTGGTTGGTGGGTGGTGTTTGCTGTCTCAATGTCTAGACAAATGGATAGCCAGCAGAGCCAGTCATTCCAATGATAAATTTTCAAAAATAGTCTTCTTGCACATGCATGCGCACAAGGGCGCACACCGCGGCACATGATATAACTAGCAGTATCGCATATTAGCATGTGTGAATACAACTGTGACCTTTATTAAATCCTCATTGACATACCCTCTCCAACCTATATGCCATTTTTGAGACACCGCGCTCTCACACATTCCGACCACAATGTCTAGACAAATGGATAGCCAACACTGTCAGTCATTGCAATGATAAATTTTCAAAAATAGTCTTCTCTTGGTCTACAAATATGAATATCAAGAAAATGGAAATTTTCTTGATGAAATTCGAGGGTCAAAGGGTTAATAAAGTCTCTAGCGTCCATATAATGGTACAACATGAGGTGACCGCTTAGGGCAGGACTGAATTATATAGTAAAAACATGGCTATAATGTATCACTGCTCTGTAGCTAAAGGATATATTTATATTTGTAGTAAACGACCATCTATGATTATTCTACTATGCTCGTAATGTTGCTCTTAATTGTTGAATCTTTATGCGTCAACAATAGCCGGTGAGCAGGTGTATGCTTTATTATCGATATTTTTAAAACTCTCAGCAAGGACATTGTAATATCTTGTGCTTATAACGAGACGGGTGGTGCTTTAACATTCTTTCATTATTCCTTAACACATGCCATGTTTGTAACTCGATTAAGGACCAATCTCACGGCTAATGCGACACTGATGCATGGTAAAACGTTATGCCACACACGACAAATAATCTTTTTTATCAATTCCATAAAAGCATGTCACCCTCAGAGACACAATGCAGACATTTTAAACGTGACAATAACATCCAGCAGACTCAAAATCTAAAACGACTGACGTTATTGCAAACGCTATGTTGCCTATTAAGTTTTTAAAAACAATTTGCGCGTAACGTCAGTTAAGCCACCAGTCAAATCGTTTTTCAAAATATTCAGCATGTGCATGGTTTACTAATAAAGTTTAGTGGCTTTTAGTTTATTGACAACGAAATTTCGCACCAAACAAAGTAATTGGATGGTGTTACAGCTACATATTTAGGAAATGATTTGTTCGTGTTAAATCGTTTTCTAAATACGGTACAATTATCCATAGACATTTACCGATAGATAGCGGGGTTAAAAACATAATAAAACATATGATGACGCAGTCATTCAAGGCACTGATAAATATTTCGTGTAATGATTTTTAATAATGACACAGACAAATTGTTTTCAAAATATTCGTACATCATGCATGCCTTGTAAACAAGTACGCTAGCCCCTCAAAACCAACTGCTACTGAGCAAGAATACTAGCCTCATCAACCTCAACCTCCTCATAGACCTCCCTTATCAGACCACCTCTTAAACTCTGTTTTACATCCTATTATTAGAACACCTCTTAAAATCTATTATTTTTACCGTACCACACTACCACGGTAGATAACCACGGAGGGGTGGGGTTGGGGGGGGGGCGCCACTAAGTTAAAAGGTAAAATACACAACCTTTAAGGGTTAACATTTTAGGACATACAACAGGGTTTTACCATGAATATAATAAATATTGATTCTCAAGTGTGCGGATATAGATGGCATTGTTCTCAAACATCTCTACCGTGGGGTTATAATCGCCATTGTTCTCAAAAACGTGTGCAGACGATCACCATTGTTGTGCGTACGATCGCCATTGTTGTGCGTACGATCGCCATTGTTGTGCGTACGATTGCCATTGTTCTCGAAGACCTCCTGCTGAGAAGAACAATAACGACCGACGGCCTCCATCACTGCTATACACGTCCTATCTGCAGATCCATTAGATCCTGACTCAATCACGTGGCGAAGGCAGCAGAATGTCAGCGGATCAACCAGCTCCACGCAGTAGGTACAGATATGAATTGTCCTAGAGGTGCAGGCTTCCTTTGGCCATCCCAACAACCAATTGGGACACTCTACATCGTTATTACCGTTATTATGTACATGGGCTATACCGAATACAGTTCATGTGTGCTGATCGGTATTGCTAATACAATTATTATTTTAAATAGATGTTTTGTTTGTAAATCAATGATGTCGGATGTCAGTGATACGCTATAATGAATTCGGTACACACGTGCTTTGCCTACATGCTTGTAGGTATAAGGCATGCACAAATAATGCGTTTCACTCATTGCGCTCAGGGAAATACGAAATGTTAGAAAAATGTTAGAATAAGTCGTAAAAGCATGCACATCCTAGGTTGGCAGGAAACAAGAAGACCACGATAGTAGTGTAGTGCTTTTGCAACATGTGTTAAGCTATCGCAATGTACTATGTAATTGAGATATACCTTTGGCCTCGAACGCAGCTTTGGAAGCATGTCCACTCAGTACACCATTCAGATATCGTCTACTACGTGGACTCGAGAGGTGGATGATGATGTCACTCGGCAATCATTGGGAATGTTCGTGTGCTGATGATGCAGTATGGCCCGCGAAACAATATCGTTTAACATAATCTTGAGCATGGTGTAGCGTGGATCGCTTGCCACTGGGTACAAAATGGCCCATGCTGAGATGCTCCAAACGCACCCCACAGTCCTGTGGACCAGGTACATAGCCCTATAGAAGTAGAGTCACAAGAATGGCGTTAGTCTGTAAGAACGCGCATCATGCTTATGCCTCATTCGAAATGGCTTGATTAGGCTGCATAGACAGCGTGGAGTAAGGCATCTTTATATAATCGCCCGTGTTCTGAAATCGTTAATACGAAACTCATTTCACTCATCATGGGATGAAACCTAACCAGGATTCGTTCAGAAACACAAATCTGTATCCAGAATTAAAATCTGACCAGAAATGGCTGAGATATCATTAAATTAAAATCTAGTCAAATTTAATGCACATGCTAAAATAGGCCCGTATTGCTCATGCTCCAGCACCCAGGCAGGGTGAAGATCGTATGACGTTGCGAACGGTGTTTTTCGCCTGATATGACTGTGCTTTGATTGGTTGAGAAATGGCACTTCCAAACACTGCGTTGAGCAGCCGTTTTAGGCAATCTACACCTGTGCAGTGTTGACCATTAATTGACGCCGTGATCAGATACCGGAAGCGTAGAACGCGCCAACAAATGAGGACTAATAAAACCAAAGCGTAAAGGTTGTAAGTTACCTCGAACTTGTAGAGGCGCAATAAACTAATACCTGCACCGCCTTTGGAAGGTGCTAATTTTGATCCACACCATCTAAAATTTACTGCATCGAACTGCTCTTTTGATATGTCGCCATACTTGTCTGAGCCACGCCAAAAAGTGGTTTACTGTTAGCATACATCTAGTGCTAAAACCTCTAAGTGCTTATGCCACTTTAACTTATGCCGTTTAACTGTTGGACATTACTTTTGTCGCCTCACCTGAGCTTGTGGCGAAGATTGTCTTGTGCCGTCGAGCTATTAACTTTATTCACACGCCTTCATTGTATCAAGCCTGTCCTTTTCCTGCATCTCTTTCTTCGTCATCTACTGAGTTTCTACAGTGCAGGAACATACTTCACCTACAGCTGAATAATCATAGTGACCTTTGACTTTCAATAGAACCTATTAGTAATCGTCTGATGGCGCACCATCACTAAAGAAACGCCATCTTCTACAACTTGTATCTCATTTTCTATGCGCTGATGACTTTTTGTTTAATTATTATAACAGTACGTGTTGGAATCGATCTTAACTTGAATTCTTAGAATCTAATTTCACGGTAATTATACAGATGAGCTGTTGAGCATTTTGGGAGTAAGTTTATTGAGCGCTAGCCCGGTCAAATTAATCTCAAAATACGGAACATAATGTTCAGTAAATTGTAGATTCGCCAAAGACATGCAATTCGTATATTAACGACGGAGCATTACATCATTTTGATTTTTTATGACGTTAAATACTTGGGTGACAGATCGGATCTCTCAATTATCTGAACAGTCGTACACAGCATATAGTTTCATATTGTCATTGAAATACAAGAAAAGTGCTGATTCTGTTAGGAAAATTTTTCTAGCTGTACTTATATAATTTTAACACATTTAATTTAATTTGGTTAATTCGCTAAGCATGTATGTTGTATAATGTACACTCAGGGCCTAAGGCTTATTGTGAATAAATTATCTATCTATCTATCCTATTCTTGCGCTGATTACGAGTAGGCGCTTAGGTCATTCATACCTTTTTGTTTTAGTGTATACATTGTACTACGGCGAGCGCCGTTCTTAGACTGGTTCTTTTCTCGTTATGTTAATTTGCTTATTCTAAAAATGCATTCGCTTTTTAATGCAACAGACTTACAATAAGGCACTACGCCATTTTCTAAACAGCGACACTTTTTGCACTAAGTATCGTTTCGGCCCTTAGATAGTGGCAAAAGACGAGCTTACAGACTAACTATACGGTGACTGGTAGGCATTTTCCTGTGACGGAGGTCCGCACGAGGTACTTTCCTCTCGCAAAACCAATTTATTGGCCCACGTGAGGCACTTAGTTTATATTAAACTATTGTACTCTTACACAGTAGGCGGCGCTAGGGTTCATCCCTTACTCATATATATATATATATATATATATATATATATATATATATATATATATATATATATATATATATATATATATATATATATATATATATATATATATATATATATATATATAGAATATGTTAGGTACCTCTGGCGAGATACTGAATAGACGGTGCAGTGCCGTCACACACCCCTAAAGGCATCGTACTAACATACGCCTACTCACATCGCTCTGCTGTTCAAGGCCGTACTTGCAAGCCCGCGATTTCTCGCTGTGTTGGCTGTTTCAGGTAGCCAATCAGATTTCTGCTTACTTCAATCTCGCTATAAATCTAAAAATAGAGGCGTAGCTTCGTGCCAATATCGGTGTAGAGCTCGTGAGACACGAATGTCAATCTTTGCGATTGACAGTATATTAGTGGGATGATAATAACGGAGCAATTTTATTAGGCGGAAGTTGCCTGACCTCATTTATGAATTTTCGTGAACTTAGCAAAAACGTCAAAAGCGTGCAAGCACAGGACGAGAGTGTTAGCGGAAGGGCGAGACCTGACTCGATACGAGAGCATTAGTGGGAGGGCGAGACCGTGCGATAGGGAGATGCCATAAAGGGTACGTCGTAAAATAGCAGTAGCTAGTCGCTAATAATAACCTTCTCAAGAAGCCAGCTTCAACTCGCTGTGCCATCCCAGTTAACCAGGGATACATTTACATAAAAACTGATAGATAAATAATATTATAAGATGCTACACCACACTGGTCATACGAATAGTTTGGACGAGACGGTGGTGCTTCGCGTTGGCGTGGATGCTCGCCCAGCCCCACTGGAATGTGATCGTTCCACCGGCCTAGACGTTGGTTTTTGTACACCTCAGTCGCCCGAAGTCTCCATCCAAATTACCTGAGCGTCGCTAACCAGGAGGTAGACACGGGACAACGAGGCGCGGGAGCTAAAATATCAGTTTCAATTTTTTTCTTTATTTAACTCAGGCCATTGTTGTAATGGCATATGAGGTCGGTTTATCATTTATACATTTGGTGGTAGTAATAAGAGCGATTACGTAAAAGAAGTATTAGCGGTAGCAGCAATAGGTGTAGTAGCAGTAGAAGCAGTAGTAGTAATAGGCGCACTAGCAATGGCAGTAGCAGTAGCGACAGTAGTAGAATACCTTTTCTTGGACAGTGGTAACAATTTACAGAGCTTGGTAAGTATCGATTTGTTGTATACTGACACAGGTCCAGAAGTCTGTTTTTCATTATTTTGGTTTGAAGAATATAGTGGTATGCATATTATATATTTAACAGATGATTGCCCCACTTCTCTCCTCCATATATCTATATGTTTCTCTTTTAGTAAGTATTTTGTTAGTTTGACTATCTCTTTGCAGTTTATATTCTCTTATACAAATATATTTTGTTTCGCAATGCTTTCTAAAATAGATTTGATCGTTTCAAGTTTAACAGTACGATTTTATTACCCTTTCAACCTGAGAGGAAAATACAAAAAATGGTTTGTGATGCATTACATATTATGTTGAATATTTGAAAACTACTTGTATAGAGAGCGATTGCTGCGGTATGCTTCACATAGCAGCAACATGTTCCTGTCTAATTAGTTTCAACATATTCAACAGCCTACAAGTATAATTACATTGAAAATGAGATTTTGGTAATTCAAGGATGACTGCGTTAAAAAAAGCCAGTGGAATTGTAATACAATTTGTGAAATTCAATATTTATCATCAAGTAGAGTTCAGATGTTCTAAATTGTTTCTCAATTTGTATAATAGTAGCCTATATTCAATGGCACGTGACTGGTAATATGTCATGTGACCTGGAATGTTACGTAACTAGCACGCGATTGTTATAATGCCACGTGGCTGTTAGACTCTCACGTGACTGTTAGAATGTCATAAGACTGTTAGAATGTTACGTGGCTGTTAGACTCTCACGTGACTGATAGAATGTCATAAGACTGTTAGAATGTTACGTGGCTGTTAGACTCTCACGTGCCTGATAGAATGTTATAAGACTGTTAGAATGTTACGTGGCTGTTAGACTCTCACGTGACTGTTAGAATGTCATAAGACTGTTAGAATGTTACGTGGCTGTTAGACTCTCACGTGACTGTTAGAATGTCATAAGACTGTTAGAATGTTACGTGGCTGTTAGACTTTTACGTGACTGTTAGAATGTCATAAGACTGTTAGAATGTTACGTGGCTGTTAGACTCTCATGTGACTGTTAGAATGTCATAAGACTGTTAGAATTTCAGGAGACTGTTAGAAAGTCATGTGACGTTTTTGAATGTCCTGTGAATGCTAAAGTCACGTGACGTTTAGAATTTCCCGTGAATGTTAGAATACCAATGACTGTTAGAATGTCAAGTAACTGTTTAATGTTGTATCGTATCTACACTTTCAGAGACTGTTAATGGAGTAAGCCCTGCGAAGATGCTTGATGTAGCTGAAGCTTATAGAAACCTGCACACTAATGTGATTGCAGACCCCCCCTATGGACTCGCCTTTGGAGCTGGTGTAAGCACACACGGAAGCACAGACTCACTCCCCACTCGAACACAAACACCATGCCCATACTCAGACGCACGCACGCGCGCACGTATGCACGTACACACATACACACACGTACATACGCACGCACACACTTACACGCACAGATACGCACGCACGCACGCACGCACGCACGCACGCACGCACGCACGCACGCACGCACGCACGCACGCACGCACGCACGCACGCACGCACGCACGCACGCACGCACGCACGCACGCACGCACGCACGCACGCACGCACGCACGCACGCACGAACGCACGCACGCACGCACGCACGCACGCAAGCACGCATGTACTCACGTACGCATGTACGAACGCACGCATGTACGAACGCACGCACGCACGTACGCACGCACGCACGCACGCACGCACGCACGCACGCACGCACGCACGCACGCACGCACGCACGCACGCACGCACGCACGCACGCACGCACGCACGCAGGCAGGCACGCACGCACGCACGCACGCACGCACGCACGCACGCACGCACGCACGCACGCACGCACGCACGCACGCACGCACGCACGCGTACACACACCCGCACGCACGCACGCACGCGCGCACGCGGGCGTACATATGACTGCACAGATACGTGCAACCTACGTCAATACTGATTGTGTATTCGTGGCAGTTCGGCCTGATTAACCGACATGTGCTATGTTTACCCGTCCAGCCATCATGGCCGGAGAACTACGCAACATATAAAAGAACGCGCGTGGCATCGACTAAATGAATGTGCATGGCGTCGACGATAAAAGAACGCACATGTCATCAGCTATGATTAATGTTTATAAGCGTCGTACATTGTATTCAAAGATATCAGCACTCCTGAAGTTATGTATATTTGTATCGTACATTGACTTCAAATGTATTGCCAATTCTGCAGTTATGTATATTTGTGTTTGTACAAGTTGAATGGAAAACCACTATCCTATACGATGCCTAATAATCAATGTAGTATACATAAGTCAGGGCTGCCTAATAATCAATATAGTCTACGTAAGTCAGGGCTGCCTAATAATCAATGTAGTATACATAAGTCAGGGCTGCCTAATAATCACTGTAGTATACATAAGTCAGGGCTGCCTAATAACCAATGTAGTATACATAAGTCAGGGCTGCCTAATAATCAATATAGTCTACGTAAGTCAGGGCTGCCTAATAATCAATGTAGTATACATAAGTCAGGGCTGCCTAATAATCACTGTAGTATACATAAGTCAGGGCTGCCTAATAACCAATGTAGGATACATAAGTCAGGGCTGCCTAATAATCAATGTAGTATACATAAGTCAGGGCTGCCTAATAATCAATATAGTCTACGTAAGTCAGGGCTGCCTAATAATCAATGTAGTATACATAAGTCAGGGCTGCCTAATAATCACTGTAGTATACATAAGTCGGGGCTGCCTAATAATCAATGTAGTATACATACGTCAGGGCTGCCTAATAATCAATGTAGTATGTACAAGTCATTGCTGCCTAATAATCAATGTAGTATGCATAAGACAGGGCTGACTAATAATCAATGTGGTATACAGAAGTCAGGGCTGCCTAATAATCAATGTAATATGTATAAGTCCGGGCTGCCTAATAATCACTGTATTATGTATAAGTCAGGGCTGCCTAATAATCACTGTAGTATGTATAAGCCAACGTTGCCTAATAATCAATGTAATATACATAAGTCATGGCTGCCTAATAATCAATATAGTGTACATAAGTCAGGGCTGCCTAATAATCAATATAGTGTACATAAGTCAGGGCTGCCTGATAATCAATGTAGTGTACATAAGTCAGGGCTGCCTAATAATCAATGTAGAATGCATAAGTCAGGGCTGCCTAATAATCAATGTAGAATGCATAAGTCAGGGCTGCCTAATAATCAATATAGTCTACGTAAGTCGGGGCTGCCTAATAATCAATGTAGTGTACATAAGTCAGGGCTTCCTAATAATCAATGTAGTATACAGAAGTCATGGCTGCCTAATAATCAATGTAATATGTATAAGGCAGGGCTGCCTAATAATCACTGTATTATGTATAAGCCAACGTTGCCTAATAATCAATGTAATATACATAAGTCAGGGCTGCCTAATAACCAATGTAGTGTACATAAGTCAGGGCTGCCTGATAATCAATGTAGTGTACATAAGTCAGGGCTGTCTAATAACCAATGTAGTGTACATAAGTCAGGGCTGTCTAATAACCAATGTAGTGTACATAAGTCAGGGCTGCCTAATAACCAATGTAGTGTACATAAGTCAGGGCTGTCTAATAACCAATGTAGTGTACATAAGTCAGGGCTGCCTGAAAATCAATGTAGTGTACATAAGTCAGGGCTGCCTAATAACCAATGTAGTGTACATAAGTCAGGGCTGCCTAATAACCAATGTAGTGTACATAAGTCAGGGCTGTCTAATAACCAATGTAGTGTACATAAGTCAGGGCTTCCTAATAACCAATGTAGTGTACATAAGTCAGGGCTGCCTGATAATCAATGTAGTGTACATAAGTCAGGGCTGCCCGCAATTCGCACACAAAGAGTTAATAGTATATAACTATCTTCATTATTATTTCAATTAGGGGTTTAGTTACAGCTCTGTATTATGATATTCAATTAAATTAGACGGCGCTTTTCTCTGTAGATTTCTACCTGTATATTCGTTAAATGAAAAGTTATTCGTTTAGCACAAGCACTGATTAAGTTGTTCATTTGGCGTGACGTCCTCCAGGAAGCATCCCACTTCCCGAATTTGGTGTACGCAGTCAGATCGATAGCAAACAGGCCCAGGTAGTCAGAAGAAATATTCTTCAATCTCATCTGTCGAAGAAGGCGAGCCGACTACATCCTATCGTACGCGATTATAGGCGAGCGCCGTCGCAGGAGCAGCGCGGGCAGGCCATTCTCTAATCACTAGCGACATCTTATTGCTACGTTGAATCGATTAATCCCCCCCCCCCCCCTTAGATACATAGAGACGACCCAAAATTGTTCTCACAAACTCTCTGCTGCAGTCATGATCACGTAACCCGCATTGTTTCTATTCACTTTACAGGACACCACGTATTCTGCTGTTCACGAGTCAATTATAAATGGTATGGACTACTACTACTACTACTACTACTACTACTACTACTACTACTACTACTACTACTACTACTACTACTACTACGTACCTAATTTACCAACAAATTAGCGGCTGCGGGATGAGCAAGCGCTTTAGCCCACGTTTTACCAATATTTACGTAGCAGGGTGGGAGGAGGAAGCGTTAGAAAAGTGTCGAAAACAGCCCCTCATTTATCGCCGGTACCTTGATGACATTTTCATGATTTGGCAACACACAAAGACAGAGTTTGATGAATTTTCAAAGTTCTGAACAAGCACGATCCGAATATCAAATTAAAAGCAACCGTTGACGAGATGTCTGTAGATTTCCTGGATGTAACTGTATATAAAGGCCTAAAGTATGAAACAACTGGCTACTTAGACTACAAAGTGTATTTCAAACCAACCGATTCGCATCAGCTACTACGCAAACAATCTTTCCATGCGCCGCATACTTTTAAAGGAATCGTAAAATCGCAAATAATCCGTTTTCACAGGAATTCGAGTGATTGGAAAACTTAGAAGAAGCGTGCTCTTCTACCCTATTCAAATCCGTAAAACCACGAGGTTGCTCAACACGATTCTTGCGCAAAATCGAATCTGAAAACATTAGACTGCTTGGAAACCATTCCAGATAATGCCTAAAATCAGCGGCCTACTAAAATTTCTCACAATCGTTCGATTATAGGTGGAGGCGAATCTCCCAAATACGGAAAGAAAAGGCGCAAGTTAGATGAATTTCTCCCGAACCAGAATACGTTCACGAGCTTTCAGAACAAAAACAAATTCCAACTTCAGTCTAATCTAGATTGTGACTCTGAAAATGTTATTTATCTAATATCACGCAAATAGTGCCATAAACAGCATATCGGCGAAACCAAATGTCCATTAAGATGGCGGGCAACTCGACACCTCTCAGATATTAGACTAGAGGAAGACACACATGTTTCCGAACATTTTAATCCTCCTGACCATTTAGTCCCTCGTGACTTTGAAATTATGCCGATTGAACAGCCACCCCTTTCAGATACAGCAGAAGAAACTGATAAACAAAGAAAACTTCGAGAATAGTTTTGGATGAAAGAACTCGAAACATAGTGGCCAAAGGGAATAGACTCGGACCCAGGCTTATCTAATAAACGTGACAAAATTCCATTCATTCTGTCTTATAATCGGAAAAACTTTGAAATTTCCAAAATCTTGAAAGATGAGTATCAAAACCTACAGGATAGACTGAAACAACCCTTCAACAAGCGTCCAGTAATTGCGTTTATGAAAAATGCAAATATACGTGACATCTTGGTAAAAGCAAAACTCAAATAGCTATCCAGAATATCCATCTCAATTATTCAACATTAGCCCTTTCATGACGAGGTCAGCCAAAAGTGGCTCCTGTAGAAATCTTGGGCAATGTCAATTTGCCGGCCGGGATTGGAGTATTTTAGAAAATGTACCACTGTAATGACTGGCTCTGGAACTGGGTCAGTCATCCCAGTTGCATATTTTCGGGAATGACCTTGTCTGTGCCTGCAAATGTACCGCTACTACTACTACTACTACTACTACTACTACTACTACTACTACTACTACTACTACTACTACTACTACTACTGCTACTACTACTACTACTACTACTACTACTACTACTACTACTACTACTACTACTACTGATACTACTACTACTACTACTACTACTACTACTACTACTACTACTACTACTACTACTACTACTACTACTACTACTTTGTGTACGCCTATGCTTGCGCCCTACCACGTTTTATATAACACGCTACTTGTCTATACAAAAGAGACAACAAAGGCAATGCAGAAAGGAGTAGGCTCTATATAAACATGGATCAACATGCTGTTTGCTGCGAAGGTTGCTTGAAGCAGCAGAATAGTGTCTTAGATTTAGTCCAACACATTGTTGGACCAATCTTTCCTTTAGACAAGTCATAGAGGACAGGGTGCACCTGTGTACATCTGTTTCATCTAAACTTTCATACACAATTTTACCATTCAGTTTTCCCAATGGATAAATCCGAATTATCATTCAAGTATATGACGTCATAGTCAATTATATCACATGTAGGTTGACGTCACAATCCAAATGCATAAAGGATGATGTATCTAGCTCCATCATGAACACTGAAAAGTCCGTCAGGTTTGCGAATTGTATGTCATTGATGGATTTATTATTATTATTATTATTATTATTATTATTATTATTATTATTATTATTATTATTATTATTATTATTATTATTACTATTATTATTGTCGTCGTCCTCGTCGGCCTTATTATTATTATTATTATTATTATTATTATTATTATTATTATTATTATTATTATTGTCGTCGTCCTCGTCGGCCTTATTATTATTATTATTATTATTATTATTATTATTATTATTATTATTATTATTATTATTATTATTATTATTATTAATATTATTGTCGTCGTCCTCGTCGGCCTTATTATTATTATTATTATTATTATTATTATTATTATTATTATTATTAATATTATTATTATTATTATTATTATTATTATTATTATTATTATTATTATTATTATGCTTCAGGTTACATATCGTTTGTGAAAATGAATAAAAATTTCCCCAAACAGTTTTACTACAGACAGGAAATAGTGGATATGATAAGACGTGAAGTCAGTCTTGCTGACGTAAGTACTGTAGGGTTTAAACGTGCATATTCAGAATAGAATGATTGAAAATAAAATTATTAAAATTGCATACTTTTATAAACTTAAATTATGTGTCTATATGTAATGAAACGAAATAAATCTTATCATATGATGATTCCATTCGATATAAGTTAATATAATCTTTTAAGTTGCGAAACTGAAATAGAGGCCGTGCCTCTATTTCAATTTCGCAACTTAAATAATTATATTAACCAGAACACATTTACTGAAGTAACTGTAAATCTGCGATGACTGGGCATTAAGGAGTATTGTAAGCCCTCTTCTCACATGATCATTGAACATGTCTGATGATGATCTAATAAAAAGTCTAAGTGTTGTCGCAGTTCAAAGATCCATAGTTGAAATTCCTATACTTTTACACAGGGTATGGCAAAGCTGATTTCTTGAAAAGCCTTGACCCTAAGGTATAAATTAATGTGTCCTGATTTTTGCTGTAGTAAAATATTTTACCAAAATCAAGGAAAATGCCATTAAATGTCAAATAAAGGGCAGGTTAATGAATTAAGGCTAAAGGGGAGGCAATTCTTGCAAAAAACTTTTTTTTCCTGTTGAAGATGATGAAGTGCGGGTAACTTATGCCAAACATGAAAACTGGAAAGCTTTACTCGTGAATGACCTTGACCCCAACGGCGATATTAAAATTTTTATTGAAAACCTTTTAGATATCTCAATGTTCTACAATCTGGCCAGGTTTGAAGAGAATCAAAAGACAACTATAGGAGATAACGCTGTTCCAATATTGCTCCCATAGGTTTACTATGGGGATATGTGGCACCCAAAAGCTGATTTTCTCGAAAACTGTTGGCCGGATCAACTTTAAATTTGATATCATGTGCATAGAAATCAACAAACACACAGCATATGTGCATAGAAATCAACAAACACATTGTATATGTGCATAGAAATGAACAAACACACAGCATGTGTGCATAGAAATCAACAAACACACATAATATGTGCATAGAAATCAACAAACACACAGCATATGTGCATAGAAATCAACAAACACACAGAATATGTGCATAGAAATCAACAAACACACTGTATATGTGCATAGAAATTAACAAACACACTGTATATGTGCATAGAAATCAACAAACACAAAGCATATGTGCATAGAAATCAACAAACACACTGTGACAATAATTATGGTCTGTACCTAACAATGAGGAGAAGGAGGAAGAAGGGGAATCTCAGCTCAAAGGACCGTTCCAGTTTTAACTATGCCCGCCCACCTGTAGCTAAGCTACATAGTCAGGAGATCATTGAAACTTGTTTAAAAAACCTTTTTCTGTTGTATGTTATATGAGATGTTACCTTTACAAAGGTGAATTGGCAGAAACAATTATTGTTGGTTTTTGTTTCTGACAGTTTCTGACACGTCTTCATGTACTATAAGTATATGAATATTCGATCACATATTTTGAAGAAGAGCGAATCCTAGTGTGCAATGCACACGCTGTAAGCCTTTCATGACGACGTGAAGCTGTCACACCGGCATCTGCAGCTGTCTTGCAGTATCATAGTAGGACTACCCATTGTAACTTGTGCCAATGGCACAAGGACCCCTCCTGCTCCGAGCCTTCTTTTAGCATCCTTGGGCCCTCTCTGGGCCCTCTTCAGCCATTTGATGGCATGGCCTTTAAAGCATCCCCAGTCCGACTCTGTGAAGTATGGTCATTTCCGGGCCACGGGAAGACTATTTTTGCACATGTACCACTGGGATGACTGGCTCGATGACAGAGCCAGTCATTCAAGTGGTAAATTTTCAAAAGATAAACTTCTCTTGGCCTGCAAATGGACATTCAATAACAAAATATTTTGATTTTTTTTAACAAATCTAGCCATTATAGGTTTAATGTTGCATATTGCTTTATATTTTGTCGTGAAGGTGTGGTATGACAGCGTGAATAATATCTCACGTTATGATGTTACATATAGCAAAAGTACTCCACCACTCAACACCAAAGACCCGACGACATTTATACAAGACTTTAATCGACGTATGTATGTATATATCTCTCTGGTGTACTACAGTGAAACATGTGTTAAGCGACCACCTTAAACGACCACCTTAGGCAAAACCAAAATCTCCACACTATAGACATGTGGTCCTTTCCCGTAAGTAAGTTGCCATGTGTTCCGTGTTATTGGTCCAGAATATGTCGATTCCGTAAGACAGCGGTCTTTGTCTCGCCTGCGAAGCAGAACAAGTGAGATATAGGTATCACTTTTCGACGGCGGCGATGGCGTTAACATTAAGTTTTTGCATTTAGCAAAACTTTTCAGCTTATATTTCAGGATTGGTTAAGCCTATTGCAACTAAACTTTGATACATGGTTACCTATAATGATAGGAAACAGCGTGATGATGTTGAGGATCACAAGGTCAAAGCTCAAGGTCACTGTGACCTTGATACCGAACTCTGTTATTTCAACATTAAGTTTTTGGGTTTAGCAAAACGTCTCAGCTTATATTTCAGGATTGGTTAAGCCTATTGCAACTGAACTTGGATACATGGTCACCTATAATGTTATGAAGCAGCATGGTGATGTTGGGATGACAAGATTAAAGGTCAAGGTCACTGTGACCTTGCTACAGAACTCTGTTATTGCAACATTAAGTTTTTGCGTTTAGCAAAACTTCTCAGCTTATATTTCAGGATTTGTTAAAGTGATGCTAATCTCATCTCAAATATTGTATTGCACCGATAGAATATGGGTTATAGATTCCATATCATTCATATCCTGTCACATTCCCTGATCTGTATCGCAATTATTTGTTTTGTAATATCGAGTAAATGTTGAACAGTGATCGACACCATTTTGTCTCCTCAAGCTATTGTGTGTGACGTCATGCCAGCTCCAAAGCATCACATTCTTTGTTATGTAATGCTCATCCCATTGAATGTTTTGAAACAGCAACAACTTCCAATCAAATTGGTTTCAAAATATTCACCAGCTTACCTGTATGATTGCTTTTATACTACATTGCCAAACTGTAGCTGGAGCCTCAATGACTGAGCATATATACCGAGGCAGACACGCTAGGATTTTTCTAATTGGTTGAAAAGTAAATCATGACAGCCATCATAGGGTGTAGAAACCTACCAACATTTAACTACTAAATCCTGAATATCTTTCCTTAGCGGCGTGATAAAAAGTTTAAAATTACCTGGATAATTTATGACCGGCGTGTTAGATCACCTGAATAGCTATCAAGAGATGGGATTAGTTATCCAACTATTACAACTAAATTTGGATACATGGTAACTTATATTTCAGGATTGGTTAAACATATTGCAACTAACCTTGGATACGTGGTTGCCTATACTCTTAGGAAGCAACATGATGATGCTGGGGGTCACAATGTCAAAGGTCAAGGTCACTGTGACCTCGATACAGAACTCTTCCTTTTCAACACTAGGTTTTTGCGTTCAGCAAAGCCTCTCAGCTTATATTTCAGGATTGGTTAAGCCTATTGCAACTAAACTTGGATACATGGTAACCTATAATCTTAGGAAGCTGCAAGATGATGTTGGGGTCACAAGGTCAAAGGTACAGAACTCTGCTTTTCAACATTAAATTTTTGCGTTTAGCAAAACTTTTCAGATTATATTTCTGTATTGGCTAAGCCTCTTGCAACTAAGCTTGGATAGCTGGTTACCTATAATGTTAGGAAGCAGCATGATCACATCGCGGGCAGAAGATCAAAGGTCAAGGTAACTGTTACAAACAGGAGACAGGCGAGACATTTAATTCCGTGAATTCTTGTCTTAGCATGCATGGTTAGCTGTGTACCTTATGGCTATACACCCTGACACTAAACTATCTGAATTCGATAAACATTTCCAGTTTATCCATCCATCATATGCCGTTATAATCAACTAAATGACGTGTAGAACGACGTCATAATCAACTACGTGACGTGTGGGATGACATCATAATCAACTACGTGACGTGTAGGATGACATCATAAACAACTACGTGACGTGTAGGACGACGTCATAATCAATGACGTCATGAATGGCGTAGATAAGTACGTTACGAACGCATAATTGGTGCCGCCCGACTATGCATGGTTGTACGAATTGTATGGCTTTACTACTTAATAAATATGCAGCTGAATATTTTGAAAGTAATTTGACTGGGCGCTGTTACTGCCATAGTTGTCTCGAAATTGATAATTGGGAGTTCAGGGGTCGATCGATTCCAACACGAGTGAGGTGTGGCTGGAGCTCATCTAGAGAAGGGGGGCGGGGCATAGCTAAGACAGGAAAAGTCAATTGTGATGCTTACAAATAGATTATTTTATATTAGCCCTTTAACACTCATACCGGCCCAAAACTGCTTCTGCGGTGGTCTTGAGAAATATCCATTTGCAGACCAAGAGCAGACTATTTTAGAAAATTTACCACTGGAATGACTGGCTCGATTACCGAGCCAGTCATTTCAGTGGTAAACTTTCAAAAATAGTCTTCTCTTTGTCTGCAAACGGACATTTTCTATGAGATAATTGAAATTTTCTTGAACAAATTTGAGGGATTTTATATTAACGGCCATATCTCCATTAATGCACGGTGCCTTTTCCCCGATGTATATGTAGACATGTCGCGGGAACACCATCTGCGGATAGATATTACGAATCCTTCAGGGTCAGGGCTAATTGATCCATAATCCGGACGTTATATAAACAACATTGACCGATGCATATTATGCATGTTTCAGAGACAACATTTGCTATTAATAAGAAAACCAACCAATGTAGACTAATGCCACTACAAGCGCTTGAATTTGATGTACTGGCAACCAATGCCACAGGTGCGATAATGAAGACTCCTCAGGAGATATTCCGAATAGACGACAACTATATGTGGGTGGGACAGGTAAGATTAAATACATATTCTCTGGACAGGTGAAATTATATACAGCCATCCCTCTCGTCTTCTATCCCAGGTGGGAATACATACAGATTTTAAGGTTTCATTTAACAGTATACTATTATACCAGTGTTTTGGCGCGGGTACAGGCTGTTACCACACGCACAAACGTTGCATTTCCTGAGCGCAGCGAGAGAGAGAGAGAGAGGGAGTAAGATAGAGAGTAATTTTAAGAATGCTTCACCACTTATGACGTCATGACCTTCGTCATTAGCTATTGTTTTGTTATAATTTATATGCGCATTAAGACGAAAACACGATGTTCGCGGGGGGTGGGGTGGGGTGGGGATACCGTGTGGTATTGCCCTAGCGTGACGGAAATACCAGGAGTGAGTTCAGGAAGGGAAATGTTCGGTGAACGTTCGCCTATTTATGTTCACTGTTCGTGGCGAACTATATTCGCCTTCCTGAACGAGTTGTCACGCGTAGCTTCGACGAGGATTCTTTTACGACGTCACGTGATAGTTATGAGAGTTAACTTTTTGTCAGATCCGATGTATTATGATGTCATATTATTTACGTCATAATGAAGATCAGGGTCTCAGAAGCAATTTACAAGCATACACATATTTGGTGAAGACTAACATAATTCATAGTTTCGTACATCCGGGCATCTTGAGATCGGCCGCCATTAAAGTTGGGGCAAACTTACTACATGCTAAAGCGGACTGCCCAAAGCAATGCATTGTTTACATTTTCCTTGAAGCTCAAACCATTAAATCCTGTATCTGAGTATCTGTAATAAACCCACCCGGTATCAGAAAACATCAAATCATGAGTGAATTGTGCAAGATAGTAAATAAAATGTAATTAAGGTTTTACGGCCCATTGCTTGTAATGTTAAATTAGCCCCTCCATAAATGGCGTCGCTCCCAGGGTATTATGGGACATTTGATTGTGATGACGTCATCGCGATTCTATGAATACTAAAATCGCTAAGAACGCATTGGTTTGCATTATTTATGGTTAAATCGACAATCAACGTGTCTCAATTGACGATGCTGTATATTTTGCCGCCATTTTCAGGGCAAACCATGGCGAGTCACCTATAAAGTTGTTCGCCTCGCCACAAAACGTTCGCCGCGAACGTTCGGCGACAGTTCGTTCAGGAGGGCGAACGTACCACGTGACCTAATAATTGTTCGGCGAACAGAAAATATATACGCTCTCCTGAACGGAACCCTGATCATACATCACTGATCTTAACCAATCAAATAGCAGCTTATGATCATGTGACATTACTGAGGGATAATAAACTCACTTACTAAATCCCTCAACTATGTAGTAATAATAATAGTAGTAATAATAATAATAATAATAATAATAATAATAAAAAAAAAAAAAAAAAAAAAAAAAAAAAAAAAAAAAAAATAATGTGTATTACACCGCTCCCATCACATGTGGCCAGTCTTATGAAGAGATGTTTCTGATTCACGCAGTAATACTAATCTGCGGCATCAACGGGGGAAATGCCACACATACCTGCATAAAATAATATGACTGGTCTTCATCTTCAAGCATAACGTCATCATGACCTCTCTTCTTCTTGTGTCACAGAGGATGTGGCGCGGTGTGTTGTGTGACGTGTTTGAATCGGTGGAACCACGCACGGACTATAACCCGACACCGTTTCTCGTACCTGATGCTCATCCTAAGTCCATATGGCAGTACTACTACTTGTCCGTAAGTAGCGTGGTCAAATACATGCTTGTAATTAGACATGGTCAAATACATGCTTGTAAGTAGACATGGTCAAATACATGCTTGTAAGTAGGCATGGTCAAATATCTGTCTGTATGCATGGCCAAGTTGTCTGGTTAAAAACAGGTCTGCTGGTAAAGATGGCAAAATTGTCTGAAGGTATACATGGTTACATATATGCCTGTATGTATGCATGGTCAAATGCATGTTTGTATGCACGCGTGGTCAAATGTCCGTATGTACATATGTATGGCCAAGTTGGTTGAAAGTCAAATATATACGCTTGCATGTATGTGTTCTCGAATACACATGTACGCACGTACGCAGGCACGCAGACACGCATGTACGCACCGCGCGCACGCAGGCAGGCAGGCAGGCACGCACGCACGCACACACGCGTGTACGCATGTCTGTCTGTCTGTCTGTCTGTCTGTCTGTCTGTCTGCCTGTCTGTATGTCTGTCTGTCTGTCTGTCTGCCTGTCTGTCTGCCTGCCTGCCTGTCTGTCTGTCTGTCTGTCTGTCTGTCTGTCTGTCTGTCTGTCTGTCTGTCTGTCCACCCGCCCGCCCGCCTGCCCGCACACCCGCCTGCCCACCCGCCTGCCTGCCTGCCCGCCTGCATGTCCGCCCGCCCGCCCACTTGCGCGCATGCGTGCGTGCGTGGATGCGTCCGTCTGTCCGTCTGTCTCTCTGTCATAGTACACGCGGCTATCCTTTGGCCTTTGCCGATAGAAATATCTATCACTACTCGGTATTGCGCATACAGATCGATCTTTGCATCCAGTTTCTGGGTGCGGTGTGTAGTTCTGGGTATACACCAACAGATTATCTCCCGACCAGACCCAACTGTCGGCTCATTGTACTAGTCAGACAGACGCGCCGCAGCAGAGTGTTCCACGAACTGGGGGGGGGGGGGGGGTCATACACCACGAACCACGCGCCTCCTAGCGAGAGAAGTGAGAAAAGTGCGAACCATCATGAGTTATCTTAATGTGGCACACCTCAAACAGATTTCTCATTGATTGTCAGTGTAAGATCTAATAAGCTCAACAAAAACAACAACAACAACAACAACAACAACAACAACAACAACAACAACAACAACAACAACATGGTGTCGGACTGGAACAATCCAGAAATCGAGATCGAATTTGTCGAAATGTTGCGCCAGCATCCCCAGTTGTATAACAGCATGCATGAAAGCTACTTGAAGCGATTGTAAAAATATGTCTGTCTCGGATAAAGTAGTCAAATTACTCACAGAAAGAAGGTAAAATTGATATGCATGTGCTATCTTGAAATACTGACTGTTATCATGTGACAAAATGTAAATCCTTGATTGGCTGCATGAACAGCGACGATTTAATTGGTCCAACTCGAGTTTGGGGCCACCATACATATCAAAACAGGACAGTCGAGTCGGGTCTGGTAAGCCATACACCACCCGATCATCCCTGACCTTGCCGACTCCCGATTAAATTTTCTCCCGATTAAATTTTCTAATCGGCGCCCATCAGCCGACTAGCGCCAAATTGCAGTCGGTGTCAGTCAATACACGACCAGATTAACGCCAAGTGGGTGGCTTATCGTTTGTCTGGCAGATTAGAATCGGGTGGTGTATACCCAGGATTAGTTACACCTAACAACAGACCAATGAGCATGTGGAATTAGGCACTTACCACATGTTTAAATCCCATAGCAGTACCCGACCGTAATGAGGCCTAATTAAGTAGACTTTGTCAAACCGGCTCTCGAGTCTATTAATCAGTATTTGAACTGGAATATTTCAATCTGTCTCGTTGCCATATTTTCGACGTGTTCTGTATGTGTTTCAGTCCAGCGTGAAGCAGGTATCAACCGATCCGTGGGACAAGACCGCCATGAGCTCTAACATACCATATGGTGCTGTTATCAGCGTGCCATCGGTACGTACTAATTCACAAGCAGACAAAGTCCACCCATTTCTAGCTAAACACACCCATTTCAAGCACAGTCCGGCCATTTCTAGCTAAATACACCAATTTCAAGCAAAGTCCGCCCATTTCTAACTAAACACATCCATTTCTAGCCAAACACAGCCATTTCTAGCTAAGACGTTACTAGGATCTACTCTACAGCTTCTATCTGTCCTACAAACTTCGCATATGTAATTTGCCCTGCAGCATGGAAATATCGATCTTGTCCTTCACACAGTCGATGTGGTTCCGCTTCTTCCCCGTCCATTCAGTACGAATGAAGAGTTACAAAACAACCACGTGCCAGATATGCTGGACCCCGAGATTCCCAGTACCGATCTGACTCTGGTCAAGGAGTTGTGAAATAATCTGTATTAAATGACCGATGCATTCCCCCACGGCTATTTCAATGGACATTTCCAGTTAATTCATCCATCATCTAATTATTATTATTATTATTATTATTATTATTATTATTATTATTATTATTATTATTATTATTGTTATTATTATTATTATTATTATTATTATTATTATTATTATTATTATTATTATTATTATTATTATTATTATTCGCAGAAAAAGTATTATTTAACGTTCAACTTTTTTGGTTTCAATGATGCTGAGTCGCCACTGACGGTGTTTGATACGTCTGCTTGTTTCAATATTGAGCAGAAGGTCCGCTTCCGCGTTAAGCTTAAAGGTACATGAAAGCAACTTTAGAAATAAACTATACAGGTAAATTGCTGAATATTTTGAAACTACTTTGACTGGGAGGCTATGTTTATGGCAGCAACAGCATCCATTCAAATTAGTTTCAGAATATTGAATGAAGTGTTTATTAACCCTTTAACACGCATATCAGCCAAAATCGGCTTCAAAAATGGTCGCGAGAAATGCCCATTTGCAGACCAAGAAGACTATTTTATAAATATTTACCACTGAAATAACTGGCTCGATAACTGAGCCAGTCATTCCAGTGGTACATTTTCAAAAATGGTCTCTTGGTTTGCAAAGGGACATTTTCTTTGAGAAAATTGAAATTTTCTTGAGCAAATTCGAGGGTTAAAGGGTTAAAGTGTAAATTCACAAATGACGTACAATTCAAACACTGTAAGTGTCGGATATTTCACAAATGACGTACAATTCAAACACTGTAAGTGTCGGATATTTCACAAATGACGTACAATTCAAACACTGTAAGTGTCGGATATTTCACAGATGACGTACAATTCAAACACTGTAAGTGTCGGATATTTCACAAATGACGCACAATTCAAACACTGTAAGTGTCGGATATTTCACAAATGACGTACAATTCAAACACTGTAAGTGTCGGATATTTCACAAATGACGCACAATTCAAACACTGTGAGTGTCGGATATTTCACAAACGACGTAGGCCTACAGTTCAAACACTGTAAGTGTCGGATATTTCACAAATGACATACAATTCAAACACTGTAAGTGTCGGATATTTCACAAATGACGTACAATTCAAACACTGTAAGTGTAGGATATTTCACAAATGACGTAGGCCTACAATTCAAACACTGTAAGTGTCGGATATTTCACAAATGACATACAATTCAAACACTGTAAGTGTCGGATATTTCACAAATGACGTACAATTCAAACACTGTAAGTGTCGGATATTTCACAAATGACGTACAATTCAAACACTCTAAGTGTAGGATATTTCACAAATGACGTAGGCCTACAATTCAAACACTGTAAGTGTCGGATATTTCACAAATGACATACAATTCAAACACTGTAAGTGTCGGATATTTCACAAATGACGTACAATTCAAACACTGTAAGTGTCGAATATTTCACAAATGACGTAGGCCTACAATTCAAACACTGTAAGTAGGATATTTCACAAATGACGTACAATTCAAACACTGTAAGTGTCGGATATTTCACAAATAATGTACAACTCAAACACTGTAAGTGTCGGATATTTCACAAATGATGTACAATTCAAACACTGTAAGTGTCGGATATTTCACAAATGACGTACAATTCAAACACTGTAAGTGTAGGATATTTCACAAATGACGTAGGCCTACAATTCAACCACTATAAGTGTCGGATATTTCACAAATGACATACAATTCAAACACTGTAAGTGTCGGAAATTTCACAAATGACGTACAATTCAACCACTATAAGTGTCGGATATTTCACAAATGACATACAATTCAAACACTGTAAGTGTCGGATATTTCACAAATGACGTACAATTCAAACACTGTAAGTGTCGGATATTTCACAAATGACGTACAATTCAAACACTGTATGTGTCGGATATTTCACAAATGACGTACAATTCAAACACTGTAAGTGTAGGATATTTCACAAATGACGTATGCCTACAATTCAAACACTGTAAGTGTCGGATATTTCACAAATGACATACAATTCAAACACTGTAAGTGTCGGATATTTCACAAATGACGTACAATTCAAACACTGTGAGTGTCGGATATTTCACAAATGACGTACAATTCAAACACTGTAAGTGTCGAATATTTCACAAATGACGTAGGCCTACAATTCAAACACTGTAAGTAGGATATTTCACAAATGACGTACAATTCAAACACTGTAAGTGTCGGTTATTTCACAAATAACGTACAACTCAAACACTGTAAGTGTCGGATATTTCACAAATGATGTACAATTCAAACACTGTAAGTGTCGGATATTTCACAGATGACGTACAATTCAAACACTGTAAGTGTCGGATATTTCACAAATGACGTACAATTCAAACACTGTAAGTGTAGGATATTTCACAAATGACGTAGGCCTACAATTCAAACACTGTAAGTGTCGGATATTTCACAAATGACATACAATTCAAACACTGTAAGTGTCGGATATTTCACAAATGACGTACAATTCAAACACTGTAAGTGTATGATATTTCACAAATGACGTACAATTCAAACACTGTAAGTGTCGGATATCTCACAAATGACATACATTTCAAACACTGTAAGTGTCGGATATTTCGCAAATGACGTACAATTCAAACACTATAAGTGTAGGATATTTCACAAATGATGTACAATTCAAACACTGTAGTAAATGTCGGATACGTGCAACTTCTGCGATTGTGACGTCAGCTAATTAATGACGTATTTTGATTATGCAGGCTCAAACATCTCTAAGCAGGCTTTCGAGTGCATAATCCATGCTTTATATGTCCAATATTTTGTTTATAATTGCAGATATTCCGATATATTAGGTTCAAGCCAGCACGCATATATTTCCCGTATTTTTATATTTCATTAAAATTATAATTTGGATAATAAAGTATTACTATATAATGTTAAGTAACAAGTTAATCAAAGCAATTTGTTCCAGCCACTATACTGTCCTCTCAGGACGCTGGTGAATTTGTCGAGAACCAAATGAATTAACGGTTCATCGAACAGTGTACATGTTTAGATTACTAATATATTTTCGACGTATGGAATTGACAATTTGAGATTCTAAATCGAGATAACGACTAGTTTTAGGTTTGACAACTTCTATATTTGCTCATATTTTTGTCAGACGTATCCCTATACCTGGATAGTTCCCCTCGTATTGATATACGCTTCTGTGTTTGCTGAGCGTGGTTATATTGATATATGCTTCTGCGTTTGCTGAGCGTAGTTATATTGATATGTGCTTCTGCGCTTTGCTGAGCGTAGGTTTGTCGGCATGTAAATAAAATCTACGATTATGTAAACCATGAACTGCTTCCCTTAGCTTTTGTTACCGACTGTGTGACTGCTGCCAGCCACCAGACAATAATTTCAATGGGCAATAACTCTGTATTTGCTGAATATTTTGAAAATAATTTGACTGAAAGTTGTTAGTGGCATAGCCACCAACAACTTTCAGTCAAATTGTTTTCAGAATATTCAGCATATCCAGAGTTAAACTCCCATGGGAAATGCACCAGGAAGACAGCTAGACAGTTCCCAGTGTTTCATATGTCTAAATTCATCATACTTTCAGGGTCATATAACGATGTGGTGAATAACGCCGTCTGGTTTACGAAGGAGATGAGACTTGCATTGGGCCAGTTGGTTTCTCTAAGCCCATTCAGAATTAATGAAGATTCCGTTCTAGGCGATAGTCAGTACGTGTATTACTCTGCCACGCTGCTAGATCGTCTGGAAAGAAAACGTGAGTACGAGATAGAACAGTGCCTGATTATCAGGTATCAGGTGAGCAGTGCGCAAATGTTTATTGCACAGATATAGTCTCTCTGATAATTAGGTCACAAATAAATACGCTGCATATATATATATATAAATACTCAGAACACGTGTGGCGGGCGCAGGTATACTGTTTGATAATCAGGTCGCGGATAAATACTGTGCCTATATACTGCCTGATAATCAGGACACATGCCAGTGCTGTAAAGATATACTGTCTGGTAATTGGGTCACGCGTGAGTAGGCATACTGTCTAATAATTTTCATAATGTGTAGGCCTACTCGCGCTCAGCTTGTATAAGATTCTGAAAAGGAATTAAGATGAATAAGCGAATCAGAACAATTACGATGTAGATTCGCAAAATATCACATTCTATATTGCTTAACTAAACGAGTAGACTTAGTCAACTTTCTTTACAAATCACTCATCATCATCATCAAGCGACCTTGATGTATGTATGTATCGTAGGATAAAGGTGTGCCCCGTATCAAATATAGGTCAGACTAACCTACCCTTAATGGTACACCATTGGCAATTCTCACGCACATCGTAGAACCAATTTGTTCATGATGTAATTTCAAAACTTTCCCATTCGGTAATCAAACGAGATTGGCGGCTGGTCGTTTGTGATGAAAGAAATGTATAACAAGTACACATATTGATGCAAGGCATCAATGGTAAATAGCGTGCCCGGAGCTTATTATAATTCTGAGAATAAACTCAACTGTTTCATGAAAGAATGAAGTTATATAAAGGCATACAAGCCACATATGACAAAAATACACGCGGACAATAAACACACAAGAAGGACTATTTCTTGCAAAAAGATATGGGCAGTATTAGCTATGGGCTAGAAAAAGCAGCTTATATTTTTGGTCAGTCCAACAATTTTTCCATCCATCCTTTTTCTCCAGGCCAAACTCCTTAACAGAGAGAGGAACATACAAAATTAAGAGCAGCCAGTGATGAGAAAATTGCACTACTGCATCAACAGAGCGTAACAGATCAAATTTGGGTCATTAGGTATCAACAACTTGTAAAGATAAAGAAATCAACAGAACTGGCAACCCAATCAGTAGAAAATCAGCGCAAGAAGCAGTACAGACCCTCACACCCATTCAAACATATTACAGAAAAACTGTAAAGAATATTTTAAACCTAAATCGTGATACCTTCCTAAACAGACGTGAAGAGCTTATTACCCGGAAATATATTGGTGAAATATACACTGCAATGCTAGTGAAATGCACAAAGCAAGTATATTTTTGATGCAATACAGGAACCCGATCTGTACCGACAGATAACCTTTTCAACAAAGTTAAGTGGCCAGGATAGAACCAATACCGTGAACCTAGTTTCCTCCAATGAAAATGATATAGTAGAAAACATTCTGACAAGACCCAGTGGGAAACAGACACAATCGTGATCTGTTTCATTTAGCTATCATATCTATTAAACGATATCTTTACTGGAAACAGTGACAAACTATTAAATCAAACATTTTCGCTCAACAAAAAGGCCAAAATCGGCCTCAACCGTTGTAATGATGACGATCTTGTTGACCATATGTGCAAATGTTAGGGTATTAGCCTGATAAGTCAGGTTCTATCAGTACACGCGGCTAATAATATGGGATATATAGAAATATTTTCACATTACTATAATAAATATTTGGTGGTAGAATTATACAATATTTCGCACAGCACGAAAACATAGTGAGTTCTACATGGCCTTATGTTCGAAAACTGGCTACAAGGCATGTAGAGATCCGGCATTATTGGAATTTGACAATGGTGTGCCACTACTAAATCGCATATGACGAAATTACTGTATAGTAAACATTTTTTGAACGTTTGATACTTTATTAGCGTATTCATATACGTATCTAACCATATGGGTGAACATCTGGCGTCGAACCTATTGCAAACAGTGTGGTACAGAAAATCGTTGATCTGACAGAATTTGCGCCAATTTTCGGTAAGGAATTGTGTACTATGAAATTACGTTCCTGTAGAATTTTTTAAAATTCGGAATACAACTAGCATATTTCCTATAAGTGTTTGTGGGTGAAATTCTTGGGCTGAACGTATTGCAATGAAAACCATGAATTATCCTAAGTTTGAGCTTATTTTCGTTGTGAAATTTTTAATTCTCACTACGTCGTAAGCTTATGCCTATACCTATCTAAACATATGGGTGATATTCTGGGCCGAACCCATTATGAGCGATAGGTCAGGACATATCGACACCTATCTGAATGTGGTGAATGTGAACCAACCATATTAAAATGAGACCACAATGGGGCCACAATGTAACTACATATTACCAAATTACTTGCTGGTAGAATCGTGCAAAAGCAGTAGTACATATTCAGTTATAGACAGCTATATGTAAAAAAATGATTACAAACCGAGAACTGAGATTCTAATACTGAATATAGTAAATTATTGGCATTTGACAACTGTCCGTGGCTACTAAATTGAATATCACGAAATTACTACGTGGTAGAAATCTCAAGATTCATTAGCGTATTCATATCCCTATCTAACCATATGGGTGACATTATGTAGCCACACATATTGCAGACGGTAGGGTATTGAACACCACAGATCTTCCACCATTGGAACAAATTTATGCGATGAAATCGCATACTACGAAAATACTTCACGTTTGAATTCTTTTAAAATTCCCCAATGTAACTAGCATATTCAAACTTCTATACGTCTATGTGAGCGAAGTTCTGGAACCGACCATATTACGGAAAGTAGGGCACCGAAAACCACGAATACACAATCATTTAAGCTAAATTTGGCGTATTAAAATTACTTCATCTAGAATTTATAGATTCGGAATATAACTAGCTTATAGACTAGCTCAAGTCTATGTGGGGTAAATTATGGGGCTGAACATATTACAGACAATAGGGCACTGAAAACTGTGGTGGTTTATTAATACAAAGAACCTTTCCAGTCCTGCCCATCTCTAGCTAAACTCCACCCATACCACTCTCGAGTTGGGATCGATGGATTTCTGAACTACTAGACGATAAATTTCAAGAAAACTATACAGGTAAGCCGTGGCATATTTTGAAACCAAATTGACTGGGTCCTGTGGCAGCAACAGCGGATAGTCAAATTACTTTCAAAATATTCAACATCATTTTTTATTAAATAACAAAAACATACAATTCGTACAACGTGTCAGATTATTAAGCATTTAAGATGGACTAAATCGAGTCAGTCATATTGTAATTATTATGACGTTATCCTACGCGTCACTTAATTAATTATGACGTCATATGACGTAATATGATGGATAGACAACCTGAAAAGGCCCATTAGCAAGTGGTATTAATTACCCTCGCGTCGTCAGAGGATTAGAGGAATTGTATTCGGGTCTATGTGCGCTCGGGATGCCAAGGGTCTACAATCTATGATTGGCCTTGTTAAAATATGTGACCTATGAATACTGGTGCTCTCTTAATACAAGTGGTCCGTATTGTGTGGACCACGCATTAACAAGTGGTATTAGCCCTGTAATGCTCAATTTGCTCGTGCCAATTTCAATAGAGGGATCCATTTCTAGGTATGCCACGCCTATTTCTAGCTAAGCTCCACCCCTTTTCGCGTGTTGGAATCGATGTCTATATATACGCTGAATAATGAATTCCCAGACTTCCAATTTCAAGGTAACTATACAGGTAAGCTGACGACTATTTTGAAACTAATTTGACTGGGTGCAAAGAAAACCATGAATCGGCGTAAATTTGAGGCGAAATTATTTCATGGTAGATAGTTTTAAACCTCACTACTCCGTAAGCGTATGCCTATACCTATCTAAACATATGGGTGATATTCTGGGCCGAACCCATTATGAGCGATATGCCAGGACATACCGACACCTATCTGAATGTGGTGAATGTGAACCAACCATATTATAATGGGCCCATACGGCGAATATAAAACTACCTACGATGAGATTACTTGATGGTAGAATTGTGCAAAAGCACTAGCTCATATTGAGTTATATACCGAATATAGTAAGTTGTTGGCATTTGACAACTGTCCGTGGCTACTAAATTGAATATTACGAAATTACTACGTGGTAGAAAACTCAAGGTTCATTAGCGTGTTCATATCGCTATTTAACCATATCGGTGAAATTATGTGGCCAAACCTATTGCAGACATGTAATAGTAGGGCATTGAAAACCCGCAGATCTGCCAAAATTGAAACGAATTTACGCGATGAAATCGTATACTACGAAATTACTTCACGGTCGAATTATTTTTTAATTCCTAATATAACTATTGTATTCAAATCCCTCTACGTCTATATGAGTGAATTTCTGGAGCCGACCATATTACATACAGACCGTAGGGCACCGAAAAGCGCGAAAACCCCAACATTTAAGCCAATTTTTGCCTAATAAAATTATTTCAACTAGAAATTGTTAGATTCGGAATATACCTAGTATATTAAGGCTCAAGTCTATTTAGGTGAAATTATGGGGCTAAACATACTACAGACAATAGGGCACTGAACACTGTGAATCACCGGAGATTTAGCAAATTTTCGGTATGAAATTGTGCACTACGAATTACTTCATGGTAAAAAATTGGTTAACCTCAGTCCATTACTTCACTAGCGTATTGATATACCTATCTAACTATATGGTTTAAATTCTGTGGCCGAATTTCCTGTAGACGTTCTTAACTTAGCACATGCATAGGCCTACACTTTCGGTTGATTTCTGTATTCAACAATCTGCTACAATATTATTGACAGCAGTTTTGACTGGAAATTTGGAACATTGGTGGTCTATCAATACTGCTACATAATTGCATTGGCCCTTCATGGATTTATTCCCACGGATGGATTAAAGACAAAAGGATACTACTGATAATCCCACATCCATTATTCATTCGTATCCCGCGAGTTCTCTTTCGATACGAGATCGAGAAATGTATCTCTTATGTAGGGGTCTATTGAGTAGCCATTGGCGTAGCGATTTCACGATCCACAGTGTTGCTTCTACAGTCTGCTACGGAGATAGACTGGGTCCTGGTCTGTCTGATATCCGAAGTTGAGTCTGTGTAACAGTCTAGTCGTTGTGATAACGTAAGAAGATGACCGGTCATTATATTAGAGGTGTAGTTTCGAAGAAGCCAAGCCTTTATTTTTAGATGGATCCATTATTGTTAGCGAACTCTGTCTACCTTTTCGCCCTCTACAATATTATTACGCATGTTTTTCTTTTGGAATTTACCACACACATAGTACGCCTCAAGACTGTCTGTAACAAGTCTGTAATTTTTACCCTATCTCGAATGCAACACATGTGAATCATACTATAATACAATACGGGAAAGGTTAAACAGATATGGTACATCATCGTCGTCCTCATAATTTATTAACCCTGTATTACCTAAATTGAGTCAAGAATATAAAAAATATTTGGTTATTGAGTGCCTATTTGCAGGCCAATAGACGACTGTTTTGAAGAGCTACTATTGGATTGACTGGCTCAATTATCGAGCCAGTCATTTCAGTGATGAATTTTCAAAAATGATCTTCTCTTGACCTGCAAATTAACATCCTCAAGATCACTGTAGAGACCAGTTTTGGCGGCCTCCTCATGAAAGGGTTAAAATACATTAAGAGAAGATGATAGGCTTACATGAGCAGTCGTTGCCGTTGCAATACTTAATACAGGTCTATGATAGCAACAAGTAGGTGGGTAGGGTGGGGTGGGCTACCAGTCAAAGTATTAAAAAGATATTCGTATAGTTGTCTTTATCTGAGATATTGAAATTTCGGTGTTAAACGTTCTTAAGGATTTTGTTAGAGAAACACACAATTGTGCCCAAGTAAGTCACATCTTGTTGGCGGTTGCTTGAAATGACTTCCATAGGCCTAACGTTAGTCAATCGGTCACTGAATCCGGATGGTTTATTAATACATTAATACCGCGCTCATGTTGGTATCGATGGATCTCTGAGCTTCTTGGCTATCAATTTCCAGAAAACTATACAGGTAAGGTGTTGGCTATTTTGAAACCAATTTGTCTGGGTGCTGTTGCTTCTTGTGGCAGTAACATCGCCCAGTCAAATTAGTTTCAAAATATTCACCAGCATGTTTTATAAATAGCAAAGACATACAATTCCTACAACGTGTTGGACTATTAAGCATTTAAGACGGACTAAATTGAGTCAGTCATGACGTCATGATTATGACGTCATCCTATACGTCACGTCGTTGATTATGCCATCATATGACGTAATATGATGGATAGACAACATGAAAATGCCAATTAGCAGGTGGTATTAATTATCCTCCCTCCGTCAGAGGACGAGTACATTGTATTCAGGGCAACAATCTATGATTGGCCTTGTTAAAATATGTGACCTATAAATATGGGTGGTCTCTTAATACAAGTGGTCCATATTGTGTGGGCCACGCATTACCAAGTGGTATTAGCCATGTAATGCTCAATTTGCTCATGACAATTTCAATAGAGAGATCCATTTCTAGGTATGCCACGCCTATTTCTAGCTAAGCTCCACCCCGTTTTTCGTGTTGGAATCGATGTATATATATATACGCTGAATAATGAATTCCCAGACTTTCAATTTCAAGGTAACTATACAGGTAAGCTGATGACTATTTTGAAACTAATTTGACTGGGTGCTTTTAAAGGTTTGCTGCCGCTGGCCGCAACAACGCCAGGTCAAATTAGTTTCAAAATATTCAACACGATGTTCATTAAACGTTAAAGACATACAATTCGTACACTTGCCAGACTATTCAAAGTTCATGACTGAGCTCGATACGCCATTCATTTACACATTTTGGATTGTGACGTCAGCCTGTATATGAAGTAATTGATTATGACGTCATATCCTTCAGTTACAGATCGAACACAGCCATTATAATAGAAAATGACTGTTGAATAAATAGCAATGACTTACAATTCGAACAGCGTCTAGTCAAATTAGTTTCAAAATATTCAACAGCATGTTGATTAAATAGTAAAGACGTGCAATTCGCATACTTGACTGGCTATTCAATGTTCCTGGTGGAGCTAGATACGTCATTCATTACATATTTTGATTGTGAGGTCCAGCTACATCTGACCTCAATACTTATGACGTCATATACAGAAAAATCCATTATCATAGAAAATGTCCTGTGTCTAATTGCCGTCCAAGAGACCATTATGGTTTTTCTTTTGCAATTTACAACTGGAATTATAGGATCGGTTATCCAACCAGTCATTCCAGTGGTAAACTTTCAAAACAAGTTCTCCGGCGAGTAGCTAATGCAAATGGACATTTCTCACGATCACCGCAAGAAGCCATTTGTGGTCAGTTTGATAGAGTGCTAAAGTGGACATGTAAGAGAAGCCGCGAGTGGGCGTGTGCTTGAGTACTTTCATCTGCAGAAGGAATGATAAACATGTTTTGTACGCAGTCCTCCAGCAAGAGAAGCTTATTTAGAGTAGTTATTTGGAGTTCCATTGGCTATTTATTAAAATAATTAAGCGGTCATCGCGGCGCAAACTCTATTAGAGTCTGACCAGAACAAATAAGAGAACTCGCCATGAATCACGCGCATGAAGATCATAATTATGAGATATCCAGCAATCTAAAAATAGAGCCGTGTCTTCGCTCCGAGAATTATTAGATCTCGTATCGATGGCGAGCTCGCGAGACACAGCCCCACAATCCCCTGCGGGAAATGGCCGCGCCTATAGGCAATTCTAGGCAGCAATAAATAGAAGCGTGCCCGCTGGAGCGGGCACGCAATAACATTCTAGTTGTGTTTATATGTGGATGTTGCTATGGTTAGGTACCACTATTATACTGGCATTAATCTAATCTCATATTCACTCATTACTTCTGCAGCGTATGTTGAGCAGTCTCTAAGTGCCGCCTGGGTTGGTATGCGAGATATGGTTTATGGAGATGGCATCAACCTAGATTTAACTCTTCCAAACGGACAGGTAAGAAACTAAGCTATAAAATAGACAATAAAAAAAATCACATGATAGCTCAGGTCCAAGGTAGCCATTTTGACATACGTCATAAGCGTCCACATTGCAGACAAGTGTGCCGGTTTGTACCGATACCAAGAACAACTGGTATCTTCCTAGACCAATACAGCGTCATTAACATACAGAAAGTGCAAGGGAAGATAATGATCTAAAACTAAAATCTGTACACGTGCACATATTATGGACAAGACGTACTGACAGCTAACTCAACGCTTCGATGCCGTACGCTCCCCCCTCC
>CM067369.1:261305039-261387539 GCA_034401795.1 Chaetoderma sp. LZ-2023a | reverse complement strand
TGGCATGAAGCAGGAACCGACTTTCATCGGACCAGTGTACCCGTCTCCAGGATCTCATGTTCCAGTGTCTTCTTTCGTTGCACCACCTCAGACGCTCCTCTTTGTGGTGTGCAGTGAGGAGAGGACGTCTGACAGGTCTCCTAGCTTTCATGCCAGCAGCATACAGTCTCATTTTGACGGTATACATTGACACTCTATTGCGCGTTTCCCATTGCTGGCTGAGCACTCTGCTGTTGGTGAATGGAGATCTCCTAACAAGGCGTACTAGCGCTCGATCATCACTGGCAGTAGTCTTCTTCGGTCTTCCAGATCTAGGCCTGTCCTTCACCTCGTTAGTTTGCCCATGTTTTGCAATCAAACGACTGATTACAGTATGGTTAATGTTCAGCTGTCTGCCAATCTCTCTGCATGACATACCAGTGGTATGCATGCCTATGATTTGCCATTTCACAAGATCACTTAACCTTCGTCTTGCCATAGCGGTTTACAATCAAGAGCTAATTCTCTCTGTACAAATAAACCACGGTCATGAACACAAAATTCCTAATCTTGTCGCCTAAATCTGTATGTAATGTTCTACACCTCAAACTGGACTTTTACATAACTGAACACGTGTGCTGTTTCCCGCCACGCACGGACATCAAGCGGCGTGAAGTCATGCATGCATATGCATTTCGTACTTGGAATTATGTCAGCTAACGCGGGGACAAAAAGTTTGGCAGCCTAGTTGTACCATCATGTTTCTGCGTTCTATTGTTTTTGCTGGTGCTTAACTTTTGCACAGGTGTATATGTAACATGGTCTCGCCTCCGGAACAAATAGAACAGCTTTAATGCACTCTTATAAAACCCCGTTAAAACAAATTCATTATCTTTAACAGAACACACAAAATCATTAAAGGCCCATAAATCTTAATCTGTAGCGATCCAACACTTAGATGATATTGGAATGTGATATAGAAATTCACTGTTTAAGCGGGTTTGCCTCCCCATTCTCATTCATGGGACCGCATTCCCATCCATGATACGTTGACGAGTCTTTAAGCGGGTCAACCTCCCCATTCTCATTCATGAGACGTTGACGAGTCTTTAAGCGGGTTTACCTTCTCATTCCCATCCATGAGGCATTGACGTGTAATATAGGTTGCCATTTTAGCCTTAGGCAAGCACCAGTTAAAGAGCTGATGGCGAGTTTTTTTGCGCAGATTTAGAATGGCATTTAGGACAAGGATAAACTTGTATATATATATATATATATATATATATATATATATATATATATATATATATATATATATATAATATATATATATATATATATATATATATATATATTACTTTCAGGTCTGATCTTTTAAATTTCCAGCAAAGGGAGACCTCATTCTCATCCATGAGCCGTTGAAGAGTCTTTAAGCGGGTTTGCCTCCTCATTCCCATACATGAGACATTGATGAGTCTTTAAGCAGGTCTGCCTCATTCCCATACATGAGACGTTGACAAGTCTTTAAGCGGGTCTATCACCTCATTTCCATACATGAGACATTGACGAGCCCTTAAGTGGGTCTGCCTCATTTCCATACATGAGACGTTGATGAGCAAGTTCGCTTCCTGGCCGGTCTGCTACGTTGTGTCCTTGAGCAAGTCACTTAACTCTGCGTTGCTCCAGTCAACCTAGCTGTAAATAGGTACCTGTGATGGCATAGCTCTCTGTGCGCCGTATGTGGCTGCCGGGGCACTGTCAAATGAACAGGGGATGAGATATACAGCGCTTAGAGCATGCAATCGCATGGAGTTCAGCGCAATATAAATGCACTATCATTCATTCATTCTTTAAGTGGGTCTGCTGCCTGATTTCCATGCATGAGACGTTGGCGAATCTTTAAGCGTGGCTGCTGCCTCATTTCCATACATGAGATGCTGACGAGTCTTTAAGCAGGTCTGCCTCCTCATTCCCATCCATGAGACGTTGACAAGTCTTTAAGCGAGTCTGCCTTCTCATTCCCATCCATGAGACCTCATTTCCATCCATGAGACGTTGACAAGTCTTTAAGCATGTCTGCCTCCCCATTCTCATTCATGAGACCTGATTTCCATCCATGAGACGTTGACAAGTCTTTAAGCGGGCCTGCCTTCTCATTCCCATCCATGAGACCTCATTCCCATCCATGAGACGTTGACAAGTCTTTAAGCGAGTCTGCCTTCTCATTCCCATCCATGAGACCTCATTTCCATCCATGAGACGTGGACAAGTCTTTAAGCGAGTCTGCCTTCTCATTCCCATCCATGAGACCTCATTTCCATCCATGTGACGTTGACAAGTCTTTAAGCGAGTCTGCCTTCTCATTCCCATCCATAAGACCTGATTTACATCCATGAGACGTTGACGAGTCTTTAAGCGGATCTGCCTTCTCATTCCCATCCATGAGACCTCATTCCCATCCATGAGACGTTGACAAGTCTTTAAGCGGGTCTGCCACCCCATTCTCATTCATGAGACTTGAATTCCACACATGAGGCATTGGCTAGTCTTTAAGCGGGTCTGCCTCCTCATTTTCATCCATGAGACTGCATTTCCCCACATGAGGCGTTGATGAGTCTTTAAGCGGGTCTGCTTCCTCATTCCCATCCATGAGACATTGACGAGTCCTTAATCGGGTCTGGCTCCTCATTCCCGTACATGAGGCGTTGATGTGTAATATAGGTTGCCATTTTAGCATTAGGAAAGCACCAGTTTAAGAACTGATGTCTAGTTTTTTGCGCAGATTGAGAATGGCATTTAGGACAAGGATAACCTTCAGGTTTACTTTCAGGTCTGATCTTTTAAATTTTCAGCAAAGGGAGATCTCATTCCCATCCATGAGCTGTTGATGAGTCTTTAAGCAGATTTGCCTCCTCATTCCCATACACGAAACGTTGATGAGTCTTTAAGCGGGTCTGCCTCATTTCCATACATGAAACGTTGATGAGTCTTTAAGCGGGTCTGCCACCTTATTTCCATGCATGAGACATTGACGGGTCTTTAAGCGGGTCTGCCACCTTATTTCCATGCATGAGATATTGACGGGTCTTTAAGCGGGTCTGCCTCCTCATTGCCATCCATGAGAGGTTGACGAATCTTTAAGTGGGTCTGCCTCCCCATTCTCATTCACGAGACCTCATTTCCATCCATGAGACATTGACAAGTTTTTAAGCGGGTCTGCCTCCTCATTGCCATCCGTGAGAGGTTGACGAATCTTTAAGTGGGTCTGCCTCCCCATTCTCATTCACGAGACCTCATTTCCATCCATGAGACGTTGACAAGCTTTTAAGTGGATCTGCCTCCTCATTGCCATCCGTGAGAGGTTGACGAATCTTTAAGCGGGTCTGCTTCCCCATTCTCATTCACGAGACCTCATTTCCATCCATGAGACGTTGACGAGTCTTTAAGCGGGTCTGCCTCCTCATTGCCATCCGTGAGAAGTTGATGAATCTTTAAGCGGTTCTGCCTCCCCATTCTCATTCATGAGACCTCATTTCCATCCATGAGACGTTGACAAGTCTTTAAGTGGGTCTGCCTCATTTCCATATATGAGACGTTGCCAAGTCTTTAAGTGGATCTGCCTCATTTCCATATATGAGACGTTGCCAAGTCTTTAAGTGGGTCTGCCTCATTTCCATATATGAGACGTTGACAACTCTTTAAGCGGGCCTGCCGCATTTCCATAAATGAGACGTTGATGAGTCTTCAATGAGTCTGCCTCATTTCCATATATGAGACGTTGACAAGTCTTTGAGCGGGCCTGCCACATTTCCATACATGAAACGTTGATGAGTCTTCAAGTGAGTCTGCCTCATTTCCATACACGAGACGTTGACGAGCCCTTAAGCTGGTCTTCCTCATTTCCATACATGATACGTTGATGAGTCTCTAAGTGGATCTACTGCCTCATTTCCATACATGAGACGTTGACGAGTCTTTAAGCAGGTATGCCTCCACATTACCATCCATGAGCCGTAGCATTAGACAAGCGCCAGTTAAAGAACTGATGGCGAGTTTTGTGTGCCGATTTAGAATGGCATTAGGGCAAGGATAACCTGCAGGTCTGAACTTTTAGATGTCCAGCAAACGGAGAGTAGTATGTCTACCAGATAAAAGTGATGGTTGGAGACGAGCACATGTTATGGATATATGTGTTATATTCTCCTGTTCCCCGCAGTATGGACAATCATTTGTTGGGACGGTAGCCAGCATGAAAAAGAAAACTCTTGTTTTCGTTGCACAGTGCAGAATTATCCGTGAGAGATCTCCTTCATAACTTGTGCAAGGGTATTATTCATACAAACAGTGGCAAGATGCTGCTGCTGAGATGTTCACATCTAAAATACCAGCCCAAACATTATTAAAGTGCAGCACAGACCATCTTCATAACCTTTGAACAAAGATATTTGATAAAACCTTTTATTTTAGAATTGTTGCGTATTGTTCACTATTGAAACAGTGTAATCTGCATCGTTGAATTTACCAGACTACCCAATGGGGAATGTGATCAGTGAATTTAAGAACATTAAACTATTACGAAGGAATAGTATTCCATATCATGTACAAATTAAGCTGCAATAATCTTTGAGATCCAAATTTAACTTGTGCATCCAAATTAGGAATTGGAATCTTCAAGAACAATGTCGCCTACCATTGTAATACCCGCATCTACAAAGTCTCTATAGAAAAATATGGACGTGGAATTAACATTTCTAAGAACCATTTTAAAAATGAGTGGTTCATTCATTATATCTGATTTACACACTGGTTTTGATGCTCGGGAAACATGAAAAAAGATCCACGAATTAATCATTGACTTAAGCATTAAGTTAAAAAATAACTGTTTAACTCATTGCATATCATACACCTGTTTTAAGAACCAACTGGTGAAGGTAAAACATGGATGTGAGGAACTACAACTAAGATAAGATAGTATATAATGTAAACAAAAAGCTCGTACTCTAGCGTGAATATCTATTAACCCTTTAGGGACGAAGCTGCCCAAAACCGGCCTCTGCAGTGGTAATGAGGAATGTCCATTTGCAGGCCAAGGGAAGACTATTTTTGAAAATATACCACTGGAATGACTGGCTCGATAATGGGAAATTTTCAAAAAATAGGATTATCTTGGCCTACAAATGAGAATTCCTCATGACCACTGCAGCGGCCGGTTTTGATGGAGGCCCATTCACTGGAGCACTTAACTCGCCAACGCAGGGGGCGCCCGCACCCTATGCAGGCATCCACAGGGATATACACCATGAGTACTGTTGCACAGCTTCGCGCTATTGCAAAGCAATTCGGCCTTAGAGTCTACTCTAAGGCCAAGAAAGCCGACCTGCTCCAGATGATCGGACAGGTCCGTGCCGAGGAGTGGCAGAAGCGAAATGAATACGGGAAGGTTTCCAGCGCTTACCAAAGAAGATCCTTGGAATCCCCACAAGAAAGCGCAGCGAATACGTGAGCGTCGTCAGTTGGACGAGGAGGTGACTGCTAGCTTGCGAGCCAAGACTGTAGCGAGGTGGATGGAGGCCCATCCACTTGAGCGCCTAACTCTCAAATGCAGGATCGTTAAGCAATGACGAGGTCTGAGCCCAGCCCAGAGCTTAAGGGGGCCAAGGTCTGAACCCTTAGCCCGGAACATGAGGCGAGAAGGCGAACACATTCTCGACCAGAGTCTTAGTGAAAGAGAGACAGAAGATAGAGGACGCCGGTCAGTATGCTGGACATTCTTCAGAGGTCTAGAAGGAGACCTCACAGGCCAGATCATGCAAAAGATCCAGCAGACTGTCCAGAAGGCCTTCTACTTCCGCTACACTCCTACCTATCGTATCCGTCACATCGAAGACGGTAGAGTGATGCTCTTCCACAAGAATGCTCCAGGGAGCCCAAGGCTGAACACGATAGGAGCTGCTCAGGACTGGGTGGCAGCAAGAGAGCAAGCCCGCCTCTACACAGACAATATCGATCGACCCAACACCAAGTGGCCTTTCGTTCGATCAATCAGCGTTGAGGTCAGGGCTGTCATCTACCGCCAACCTCTGCTTGGGACAGGCCCCCTCTCAGACTGGCTACGACAGAAGAAGAGTATGACTGCCCTCGACACCTACAGGGACAACATGTGTCTCAGGAGATGTCTAGCAGTCCACCGAGGAGCGCTCCTGCATGAGAGCTTGCCACACAGTTCTACTGCAAGACAGTAACTGATGTCAGCAAGACCTCGCTGGATCAGCTGGACAAGGTAGAGTTCTTCACCAAGATCGGGATTCGCGTGTATGAACCAACCGAAGAGGGCACCTGGCACATGATCAGGCAAGGGCTCACTGCCGTGACACCATGGCCATCGGAGTGTGGGATCACCATGACTTCTACATCAAGAACATCTCCAAGCTGACACATACACTAGTCTGCAGTCACTGTCAGCTGAGGCTTACACAGGCATGCAATCTTCAACGCCACGCTGATCACTGTACAGGTGGCAAAACAAAACGAGAAGGTTGAGGCACCACAGTCTGCGTATGAGAAAGCCTTCTATCCGCCCCAACCATCCAGTTCAGCGGCTACTCGTTGGATTGAGTATTAGTCGAGAAACAGAGGCGTACACATACACTATGTAGAGTGTGGGCACGGTGGCGAGCGTTGGATCGAGGGTACTCCCGTAGATGGTTATGATCCGAGCACCAACACTGTTTACCAGTTACATGGCTGGCACGGGTGTCCACAACACCAGCGGGGTGAGGATGCCAAACAAAGATACCGCAAGACAGTCCTGAGAGAGGAGAAGCTGAGAGCCTCTGGATGCACGATTGTGGTACAGTGGGAGTGCTGTATAAAACGCTGCCCAAGCGTCCCTAAACGAGTTCGGACTGTCCCATACCCACACTTCATAGTTTACGACTTCGAAGCACTCCTAGATGGTATCAAGACTCATCCTACGGAGACTCTCACGATCGAGAGTACTCACATACCTATCTCTGTGTCAGTTGGCTGCTCCTTAGAGGGCGCCACGAGTGAGCCCACTGACCTCTGCAATCCTGACCCCCCCCCCCCCCCCCCCCAATGAACTGATCAGAGGGTTCATGCTGGGGATCCGACGTCAAGCATCTCTAATCCGGACAAGGGTTATGGGCACAGTACATACCGACAGACCTGGACAAATTCCCAAAGCAACAGCAGCAACTGATCAACGAGTGGTGTGACCAAGTGCCTGTACTGGGGTTCAACTCTGGGTTGTATGACCTGAACTTCATCAAGAAGTACTTTGTCGATGAGGTGACTGACAGTACAGGTACAGTGAAAGTCGCCAAGAAGGCTAGTCAGACCATGTTCCTCATAACACCTAAGCTACGGTTTCTCGATGCACTGAACTACCTCGGCCCAGGAGTCTCGTACGAGGTATGGGTCAAAGCTTACGGGTGTACACAGCAGAAGAGCTGGCTCCCATATGAATGGTTTGACATACATACACAGCATGGAAATCTAAGCTCAAGGGTGGCTACCTCTTGACGCGAACAGAGTTGGAACAGTGCAACCAGACATTCAGCAAGCATGGAATGCGGACATTCGCTGACTGGCTGCGATACTACAACAACTTGGACGTCAGTCCATTCATCGAAGCCCTAGAGCGGATGCAGGAGTTCTACACAGAATGAGAAATATACATCCTCAAAGACGCGGTGTCTCTCTCAGGTGTGTCACTGCAGTACCTCCTACGTGGAACCACTCAGCACATGCCGGATGTTAGCCTCTATTCACCAGACAAGGAAGCCTACGGGATGCTGAAGGGTGCTGTTGTTGGTAGTCCCAGCATCGTGTTCATCAGATACCATGAGGCTGGTGTAACTCGAATCCGCCAGAGTGAGCGTGTCTGCCAACGTCTACTCGGCTACGACACAAATGCTCTGTCAACGATGGCCAAAGAGATGGCATGTGGTAAGGAGAAAGTGCGCCATTGTTCCGGTGCCAGTGGGGTAGCTAGCTTTAAGGAGGCTCTCCTAGCAGACAGCTGGTTTGGGTTTGCTGAGGTGGATATAAAGGTTCCCCAAGGCTATGTGGGCAAAGTTCGAGGAAATTCCTCCTCTCTTCTGTAACCGGAGATCTCGGTAGAGGCAATCTCGTCTGAGATGCTGGCATATCTAGGGCGAACAGGGAGGAAGCGGCCCACCACCCAGAAGCTGGTCGGTGCCCTCTCTGGCAAGAAGCGGCTTCTGTATGCCCCAACCCTCAAGTGGTATATAACCCATGGCCTGGAGATCACTGCTGTATACCGCACCATAGACTATGAGGCCAAGCACCCGTTCGAGTGGTTCATGGAGAATGTTACGGAGGCCCGCCGCTCGGGAGATGTAGATAAGAGCGATGCGCTCTTGCCAGATTTCTTCAAACTCCTCGGCAACAGTGCCTACGGGAATCTCATCGCGGCCCCTAGAACATCATAGCAACGCCAGCTTCATGAATGAACGCGTGGTAGACAAGGCCCTGCGTAGTGCATGGTTCGAAGATCTCGAGGAGATTGGTGAGTCATACGAGCTTCAAAGGTCCTTCCAGGTGGGGATAGCCGTTTATGAGCTCGCGAAGCTATGAATGCTGGAGTTCTACTACGACTTCCTCGATTGCTACGTAGCTCGTGACAGCTTTGAGTACCTGCAGATGGACACTGACTCATGCTGGCGTGCCAGGTAGTACAGTGTAGGCCGCCCCTCCGCCTCCACATAACTGTCAAGCCTGTGAACATCTATCGACCAGTTAGGATCTGTTGCACGCCGTCGACCACCTTCCAGCTCACCAGGCTCATACAGGTACCGAACCAGAGCATCAGGTGGTAGGCACTCCTCTCCCTTGTTCGCTCCTCTATGGCTGTGAAGAGCAGAGTGTCTGATAGCCTCTACCGGGTTCTTCCCGATTAGCCTAGTAACCTCGGCATTGGATCTCTCCACCACAGCAGGCAGCCCTCTCACCCATACTCTAGAACGTTCACTCAGCGCGGCCATTTCCTGGGAATAATGGTCTGGGAACTGTCTCTCTGCCAGTGTCCGATTCCACCACTCAACGATAGCCTGGGCACGGTGATGCCCTACCTTGCCTCTCCTAACTGCCACTCCGTGCTTCCGCATGAGGGCTGCAGTCTCCCCTCTGAACTCCTTACCCTAATCCACCTCCAACAATTCCGGCCACTGGGGGGGGGATTTTCTGAAGCCTCGTAGACACCATGGAATGCCTGGTCCACCTGGCCAGCTGACTTCTCTGTGAGCGCTACTGCCTCCTTGTACCTGCTGGCGACATCGACGATGGTGAGGGCATACTTGTAGGTCTTACGACCAACCGAGTCGTGTGGAAGGAATATAATTTCTGCCTGGTGAACTCAGACCGGGACAGTTTCCTCAAAATGGCCATGCCTGATGTGCCATGGACAAGGTCTGTATATCTGCCACATCGCCTGGTGGCTGAGCCACTGGCTAACTGTCTCCAATGTGAAGTTGTGGCCCTTGCGACGTGCAGCCTCGAGTAGTTGAGGGGGCTCACGGTAATATCCACCAGGCTGATAGTAGAGTTCCTCAAGAAAGACGAACTCCCAGATTTCATCACTGACGCCCACTCCCGTCCTGTTACGCATGGCCTGGCTGAACTCTAAACAGATGAACAGATGGCCATCATTCATTTGACCGTCACTGAAGACCTCCTCAAACACCTCCGTACACTGGCATCTAATCTCTGCTGGATCCTCACTGAACAGTAGTTTATCGACCAACCCTCGGAAGTTAATGGACTTGACCAGGTCGTACAGAGACGCCATCCTTATATAGTACGGCTTAAATGTTTGGGCACTATGGCAATGTACAATAGCTAAGGGCCTGCGACTCCGAAGAACGTACCTGCTCCTGAGGCGATGGCTGGTATGGCTTTAGAAATCGTCTCCACCCCATGGAGAGCATTGTTGGCGATCTTGCGGACCATCTCGCCAGCCTTCGTTGTGAACAGAGCGATCAGAGCCCCAACTGCTGCCAGTGGACCGATAGAACCTTTTACGTAAGTGCGATAGATTCCTTTCGCTCTGTGTACTAGCTTGCGGGATTCAGGCTCTACATCATCATACTCACCCGCGGTCTCCGCTACATCTTAGTCGTCTGCATCATAATCCTCCTCATCATAGTCCTCTTCATAGTCCTCGTCATCTATATCCTCGACTGGATCAGCCTCTGGTTCATACATCGTTCTGGGGATCTGTCGCTGGGGCAGTTATATAGTAGCTTTAAACTGTAGTCTATAGCATGGCCTCCGCAATCTTGAATGTGGGCGTGTTTGCCTTAGCGAACTGGGGACTCCGCTTCGCCGACAATAAGATGGCAGAGGTCGAGCATGAGCATCATAACCAGGCGATGGAGAAGCTGTCTAAGGAGAAGTTTGAATACAGCAAAGCACTCGAGCATATGCGCCAGAGGGAGGCACGGCGACGACAACTCCGAGCTCAGGCCAACCAGAGCCTCAAAGAGGCAGATGAGAGTCTCGATGAGTACTACGAGGCTATAAAGATGTCTGAGCTAACGCTCGACTATGAAGCATCGACAGGTCAGAAGAGAGCAGAGCTTATAGTACTGGTTGCAGCTGCAGCGGTGATGACAGGAGTCATGCTCTACGCACGCTCAAGCTGAATACCTGATGTGTTCGACACGCATACTTTAGCATAGCCAATGTAAAGTACCATCACACATAATGAGCGAGTCCCAGCTATGAGGTTTCCGATGTTGAAGCTGAGCCAGTTGCCCTGATTAGGTGGGATGTCCCTGCCTCTGAGGTGGTGATGGCCCTCGAGTGCTGACTCGAGGTCGTCGCTTCCACTGGTTAGGCGCAGAAGTGCATACAACTTAGTTTTCAGTCTGTAGAGTTGGCAATCAGCCAGCTCGCGTACCTCACCAAGAATATTGGTCCCAGCAACCACAAGCTTGAAGTCGCCTAGCTTATCCAACTTCTGGATGGGTCCTCCCTTCTGCACCAGGATCGCAACAGTGACACAGTCCGATGCACCACGATGCAATGTCAGCTCTACCCGTTGGTTAGTTGTGGCTTGGACCTGCTGGTGTTCTCGCTCCACATGCACGATCTGCTGTTTGGAACCTGTTTGCTTCAGCTCCTGGTCATTCTCGTCATGCCAGACATGAAGTCTTGGAGCATTCATCGTCGCATCTGCGAGCTGCTCAGTGTACACCCAGAGGAACATCCTATCCTGCATGGCAGCCAGATTCATGTGTGTGTTCTCGAGGAGGGTTAAGAGTGGAACTGCCACAGGCTTCTCGACACATGCCCGTAGTTCGAATTCCGTGAACCCCTCATTGCACCCCACAGCGTAGTACCCCTTTCCCTTCGCATAGAAGGTTGGGCCACGAGCCAGCGGATCTAGGACTCGGTACTCATCGTTTAGATAGGTGGTGCCCATGATGCTGTTGCTCTGCACGATATCCCACCTGTTCAGAACTTGCGAGAGCTCTACCGTCTGTTCTATTGTGCTCTGAAGCTTGAACTCGAGTTTCATGCTCTTGATCTCGTGGATCTGTGCCGAGATTGCAAAGTCAATGTACTTCCCAGCAGCGGACAACAGGTTCTCATCGTGTATACTGGGTCGAATGATCGTCAGGCAGTCCTTCCGAGGATCAGTGCGGTGCGATGTCGCGGGTTCAATGGCCCCATCTGGATCTTGCACATACTGCAGCATGTTTAAGGTCTGGGTATATAGAGGTTTTAAACAGCTGCCATGGTTTGTAAAGTTCTCCAGCAGATTGTCTATAGGCAGCAGGACAAGTCGGCACGTCAGTCACAGCCCTGCCGTGCACTGCCCCACAGTGACAGGGTCTCAGGACTGCTTCGTGACATCAACATTATCCACGAGCAAGCCAAGGTCACACCTCCATCTGATGCGGAGATACTGGCCACCATAGAGGAAGGAGCACCAGCTCGTTGTACAAAAGAACTCCTGACTTGGATACTCTACCGGAAGTTTGACAGCACCCAGGGCTAGGCACTCATCAACCTACCTGTCGCCCCATCCAACAGTCCGGTTATTCTAGCTCTCCACAGGGTGAGGGTCGAATCCAAAGATCTACTAATGGATGGGAAGTGGGCTGACGTATGTCATCTGATGAAGGTCCTCAAGCCTCTGACGAAGTAGCGGAGACCATGCAGCCTTCTGATGAATGAAATAAAGTTGCAGAGGAGACCGCCGCGGTCTCCGCTCGGTCTGTCAGCGATGACGCGTAGAGCAGGCTAGTTTCCTGGCTGGATTCAGCTTGTAGGTGAAGGTCTGCGTCTTTTCCAGAGATGGCTTGAAGTGTGACAGCTCACCTGTTTCCTTGTTGCTGAAGATGAAGCGGTACAGCTAAGCTGCCCTCTGTACACCTGCGATAAAGTCCCCTTTGGTCTCCTTGAGGGTTAGGCTGTCATATATGGTCTCGAGCAGGGCACGTCCCCACTTGGAGCTGAAGTATAGCAACCAGGCATTGTGGCAGATGTCTGCTGAGATCTCGCGGGGGTACTTCTGAAAGAGGATGAAGACAGTTATCTTTGTGTGCCGGATGCGCCTCGTGATGTTGCTGAGGTAGGTGACTGTCTTCTGGTCCATTGCAGGGCCATCGATAACTAGAACAAGTGGTTCTGTCAGTCGGGCTGCCAGCAGCTTCTCCATCAGTGCTTGCAGGTTCTGCGTCTTGATGATTGGACCATTGTACCATTGATCATTACTGTCAACCGCCTCAGCGGCGGAGTTAGACACCAGAAGATGTATAAATGTTCGGCCAGGAGAGCCCTCAGCAAGGTGTTTTTCCCGTGTCCTGATGGGGCAATGATCAGCACCACCTGGCCAGCATCGGCTGGCCTACTATCAAATGGTACAGACATGCGTGTGGAGGATGGTTAGCACTTGGTCGGCCATAGCCTCGTCTATATCTGGGGGACTAAATGGCAGTACTTCCTGCACCAGCTCTTTTGCCTGCAGAGCGGGGAACCCTGCATCTCCGGCGGATATGAAGGATGCGATGGAGGCATCAAGCATGAAATCCCAGCAGCAGCTGAGAAGATAGCGTAGAGGGCCTGTGTCAGCACCCACAGTGTCTAGTGCATCCAGTATCTGTATTATACATGCACGGGAAGCCATGACTATCCCGTAGTCTTAAACCTGTGTACACCCGTAAGCTTTGACATATTCCTGGCCTGAGGTAGTTCAGCACATCGGGAAACCGTAGCCCAGGTGTTATGAGGAGCATGGTCTGACTAGCCTTCTTGGCGACTTTCACTGTACCTGTATATTTTTTACATTTTTTGGTTTCATGACAGTATTACTCTCTAAACAGCAAACCCAAGAACCCTGACTTCTTCACATTTGGCAACCGGAGGCTGGCGGTAGCACCTGTTTGACGTCGAAGGCGATACTGCTCAGGCTGAGGGTGCCTATCTTGAGGGTCTCTCCATCCTGGATGAATGAGCTCGGTGGTTTCAGGAGATCCGTAACCAGGTCCTGTGCAAAGGACTCAGCCATAACCTTGATGGCTCCAGCCTCATCGACTCCGAGCATACCTCGTATCGTCGCCCTCTCCTTGATGCCCATCCCATTGTATACAGTCTTGGCCTTGTTAATGGCCAATTGCCCTACCGTATCAGTGTTCCCGATGCGATCACAGGCTGGGATGGTACCTCGGATCTCGAAGTCTAGGAAAGAAATAGGGGTAACAGGTAACAGTGTCCTCTGAACTGAGGCATGCCTCGCCCAAGTGAGCAAGATCGCCTAGCTCTTTGCTTTCTAGGTCTGTGAGTGACAGAGTCATAGTCATATACAGACAGCTTAAACCAACTAGTCATACCCCCAGTGAAATAGTTGGGCATAGGAGGACCACACAGTTGGCCAAGGGAATAGGTAGCAGTGCACAGGGTACTGGCCCTCTCTGCAGGGGCACGCCTTATGGGCGGTCCACCATTCCTGGGCATTCCTCAGTCGGCGTGCTCGACTATGGGCTACAAACCGCCCTCTGGCACGCCATGCCTCATATGCTGCAGGGGTCTCGTGATCCATCTCTCACTATTCAGAGTGGTTAAACGTAGGCGACGATGATCACAGCCATTGCACTCGTTGCTAACCCTAGAACCGCGGCCTCCATTGGTGTAACACGTTCACCCATGATCTTGGCAGCAACAGTGTAGGAGGCACCACTGAGTGCCATCTTTAGGATGGGGTGAGTTATTCCGAGACAGTGCCCGGCCACCCTACTCACCACTGTAGCGAGGACAGCCGCAGTGGTGGCAGGTAGAGCCTCATTTCCCCCTGTCATCTTCACCACGGCCACATTCGCCGCCACGTTACTGGCGACATGGACTGCCAGAGGCTTAGCCTGTGTCAGTAACTTCTGTGTCTTGGTTCGCAGCAGGTTCTCCACCTTCTGAAGACTCGCCTGGCTCTCGGGCAGTTGCTTCACGATCTGTACCATTGATGTCATCGTTTAAGCACTGAGTATACACGCGGTTAAACGTCTGCGTCCCCTGTCGAGAGAGCTAATAAGATCTTCCCAGTCTGCGTCTGCCAGGTGGCCGGGTTTGTACACAGGAAGATTCATCTCTCTATTGAGACATCTTAAACATGTCCAGCCTCACGCTATGCGAGAAGTACTATGATGTCTTCCGGAGGGAATTGAAGGACTACAAGAAGAAGACACCAGATGAGCTCGCTCAGCTCTCCGGTGACGAGCTGACAGAGGAACTGACAGCCATGAAGCTCTATCTAGGATTTGGCAAGGGACAGATCTGCTTCCTCGAATACCTTATCATGGGCGGGAGTATCATCGAGCAGCTCCTGCGAGCTAAAGGTTTCTACAAGGATTGGGAGTATCTGTCAGATGTGTTCCAGCAGGTGCAGACCGCCATGGCCTCACCGGACTCAGAGCTGAACAAGGCTCTGTGATACTACAAGCTGGAAAAAGGATGCGCTGGCGAACCCTCCAGTCCTTGGATGTGCATGTTGGCAACGGGTATAGGGCCTGTAGGGCATGCCAAGCTGGTACAGTGTCTCACCGTGGTCCCCACTGCTACTGTAGAGAGTCAGGATAGTCTTATAGCTAATTTGCTAGTGGCGGAGTAGGCTGATCCCGAGCGCCACGCTAGCTAGGCCTGACACCACATGTAGAGCTACCACGGGAAGTGGTGTCATGTCGACTGACTACAGTGTTGGGGCGCCTGGAGCTGCCGTGTCAACTGGCTGCAGTGTCAGGGTCAGAACGACTGTATGGCTCGTACTATGCATGGGTGCGTTGATGACAGTGTTGAAGCCGAAGTGGACACCGGGGGAAATCCCCTCGACTATCATGTTGTCATAGCCCCTGACTTGGAGGTCCTCAATGTTCACGATCATGTTGCTCGGAATCAACTGTAGGTGTGGCGAAATAGCAAAGTCAAGTTTGCGACGGGCCTTCTGCAACCCCTGCTGGAACTTAGCAATAAGACTACTGGCGTCTGCCACGATGATCATATTCTCAAAGAAACTGATTAATATGGCCTGAACCTCTGCTCCACTGATACTATCTATGGAATGCCGCAGGTGGGTCTGTGCCATAAGGAGGCAGTAGCACAGTGCTTCCAGGACTGGTTGATCCAAACGATCTCTGCTGGTGCGAAGCCTGAGGTGGTGTCTGGGACAAAGTACTTCTACACATCTAGATAGTCCTGCCGCAAGCCAGTCATGTGCATATTTTGCACCAGCGCTCCAGGGTCGGAGTCTGGATCAAATGAGAATGTCGCTGTCTTCCGATGGCCTACTCGTCGAGGGGTTCGATAGGGGAATCCTGAGTAGTCACGTCTCGGGTCACCGTACATAACCCCTAGACCTCTGTTGTCACCACCATGCCACCGGTAGTCTGGGTGAGCGCCGAACTCTCTCTGTAGTCTGCTGGCTGCTGAGACGCTATGACTGTTGAACTGTGGATCGAAGGCATTTGTATCAGGGAGGCTTGCACCCAGCTCATGGAGGATTCGTCGCACTGTGAAGTACACGTGGAATCTGAGACAGCTGGTGATGAGCACAGCTTCAGGCGTACCAGAATAGGAGAGAAGCAGGGTGGAACTTACTCCACATTCTGCCGTGGCACACCACACGGCAAAGTTCAGCTGCTGATTCCAGTATGAGAGGCTTCGCGCAGCCATCCAAGTATGAGCTTGCTTCACATCCTTGATGGTGATGGGGCGGTTGGTCAGCGGTCGTGGGTTGATAGAGAAGCTGGTTCTGAACCATCCATCCACTGTGATGGAGAACGGTGTTAGCTCTAGTATATCATCTAGTAGACCTCTCAGGCCAGTCAAGGGTGTACCCAGGAGGGGCGGTTGGCTCCTGTAGACTGTCATGAGGTTCAGTGGGAAGGCCATCTATACTGGTGTTCTTAAAGCTACCGTACAGGTAGCACACTATTTGTAGTCATCTTGACTCCAGAGACCAGCGAGGCGACCTCGCCGTAGCATCTCGATTTTTAACTCCTCTATATCTACCCGCCCGCTGGAGCCTTTGAGGTATTGCTGTCCCACATTAGGTTTCTCCAGGCGGTACAGGGCTTGGACCTTCCATATATGGTGGTACTCTTCATCGGTGACCTGGTCATCCTCGAGAGCTTTGCTGACAGAATCGTCGATAGTCCGTAGCATACTCTGTGCCATTGCCACGTACTTAGAGTGCTTCTCCAGCCTCCTTGTTATCTGCCGCTGCCCCACACCCAAGCCCGTGGCCAAGACAGTGGCAGCTAGTGTCACGCCACCCAGCTGGATGGCGACTATGGCCGCCACCCCTGTAGCGAGAGTGGCCACAGCTGCCACCCCAGTACTGGCTCCAATCACACCCACAGCAGTTGTTGTGTGCGTGAGGACGTTGTAGGTTGTCTTATATCGCCTGCGCGTTCTGCTGTACTTTGATCCTCATCTGTGAAGACACCTGACTCATCGTCGGATGTGAAGATATCGTCCCGCTTACCCTTTGGCTCATCCTCGTCCACGGTCTCCGCTGCATCATCCGCTACATCTGGCTCATCGTCCCACTTACTCTCCTCAAGAAGGGCCTGCCAGTATCAGGAACCTTCACTGTTCCTTCACCTCCTTGCAAGGCTCACATTCCATTGATACAAGCTCTCCCACTGTAGTCGCTCTCCTTGTTGCAGTGCGAGCATCTGTTCGCTAAGGCCTTTATCTGTGCAGGGGTCATGAAGGGGCAACCCTGTAGCAGGCTCTTCATCATCTCGGCAAAGGTCAGATATTCCTGGTGTGATATCATGTCAGGTCAATGAGTAATAAGAGGGTAAACTCTAAATGGGCGTCCGATATCCCATCCGTGCTGGCATATATGTTACTGGAGGGGATGTCAAACAGGTGATTTACAGGTGTGATCAGGCTAGGACTGATAGCTTTCCATAGGTTGCTGTTGGCACCTGAGAGATACTCTATCACGTCCCGGCCGACTTCTACCAGTGAGCTGCTGTGTGCACTGCCCGGAGGTTGATGTAGCACATCGGTGTGTATGTATGTTATGCCCCACTGGGGAACCTCGAAGAGGACCCATTCTACACGGTACCGTACCACCCGTTTCCCATCTAGAGAGGGTGAGATCACGTTCTCACCACCGGAGAGCAGCAGTCGGACAATCGGCATGGTTATATGTCTTGTTTAAGCCCCTCCTATAGCATGCTATGGAACCCATATTTGCTCACTCGACTAGTCTTGCTGACCTGGCAGATGCGTACGCAGTTGATGCTGCCAAGGTGGAAGAGAGCGCTGTCAAGTCATTCGCCCTACAGTACGAAGCAAGCACAAAGGCATTCTCCCTCCACCCCATTGTTGGTGACGGGGGGGGGGGAGTTGCTCACAGACCTCAAGGATGTGACGAAGGAGCGCCTGGGTCGCAACATAGATGGCCACAAGATCGTGTTTCTATACGATTTCCCGAAGAGGAAGTACATCCTCGAGCCGTTGATTGAGCTCTCGAATACAGAGGTGGCACACATCATCACCCTAAATAACGACCTCAGCTTTCATTTGGTCAAACCCTATTCGAGCAGTGCCCTGCCGATAGCCCATGATGGCCTGCTATTGTCCTTGGCAAAATACTGCAGTTCATATTTGAGAAGAATGAAGTGTGGTACCGCGCTGGACCTGGGGTGACTGGCAAACATGGTTGCCCCTATATAGGCCTTGCGCAGTCATTGACATAGAGGTTACTCCCCTCTCCACTGTTGTGAAAAAGGATGGGACAATTCGACAGCTCTACAATCGGAGATCATCCTTCCTCACCTACATAGGTGAAGGTGTCTCCCTGACGAGGGTGGGTCACCGGATCGGGGTTACAGGTGGAAAGCTCCTGCTGCGTCGTCCATTCGATGGACCAGAAGAGGCTGTTAACCTCCAGGAGGGCACCCTATGGGTAGATGGTGTGTCACATGTCTCCAAAGTCAAGGTGCTGTTAAACTGCTTCAGCGAGTCAGACTCACTATCCTGCAAACGACTCATACAGTCCTAGAGCCACGTTTCTTAGCCGACGGCAGAGTGAAGCAGCTAGCCCCTGCCCCTGAGGGGATGAAGATCACTATCGATCCGGATGGAACAGGGCTCGATCTCGCACAGATATTTCTGGAGGAGTTCACTCTGTTCAGTTTAACTCTTCATATATAGCCATGATTCCCATCATACTGCTCTTGCTGGCGTCTACAGCAGTGTCACAGGGCGCTGAGACTGCCATGATATTGGATGCCAAGTGGGCCCACTTCGGGGATGACCCCCAGTACAATCCTTTGGCAGACCCCTTGCGGAGAAACATTTACAACCGCTTTCACCCATGTAAAGAGATCAAGTCTGTCTACCACTTCAATGTGGTGGAGAGGGTAGGCCGTGGCTGTCTGTTGGAGACCCTGCTCAGTACCAGATTCTCTGCATAACATGTGAGCATGCCAGAGTCTGCCGTGGTTCATATGCTAATCACTTTAGCCTCCTCCCAGGTGAGCGTTGTCAAGCTAGATGGAAGCCCCTATGGGTGGTCCCATCATACCGATTCGACTCTGGCAGAGACTACGTGTTTGTCTGAGCCTACACAGGAGAGAGAGAGAGAGAGAGAGAGAGAGAGAGAGAGAGAGAGGCCCTGTGGTTGATGGCGATCAATGGTGTATATCACTGTGGAGGCTTGTCTCTAATCTCTAATTGGGCGTTCAGCCCCTGGTAGTATTAGTGTCGGGATGATCCTACCTCTCTGGCAGGCGTTCGTCGAGAGGGCGGTGGGGGCTCATTTTTCTAAATGGAAATCCAGTTGAGGGAGGTGGGGGCTCATTTGTCTAAATGGAAATCCAGTTGAGGGAGGTGGTATCATTTTAATTCCGACACTACTACTGACTGTATCTTACGTCATGAAGAACCAGTTTAATTATCCACATTACGTGTCCCCCGGCTGGGTAGCATATCTGCTGCCTAATACCGACATTTAATTATCAATTTCGTGGTGACTTGGTAATAAAGTCTTGTTGAGCAACTTAGGCTTTAAGAGGCAGAGTTAAATCTGTCATGCCAACAACCAGTTTCCGAACAAGCATATCAGTACTACTATAGATAATTTATATCGGTCAACTGGACCGTATGGCTGATTATAACCGAGTTGTGAATTTAATTCTCGCTACAGACAATAGTCTGTGCGTGTGTAGCTTGTTGAACACTGGTGAATATAATATATAGCAACCGATTTTAAATCAAATCATAACAGCAACCAAAGTAATCCCCATCCCCACCCCTATATATGTATCATATTCGATGCCCTTCAAGCACAACGTCCAGCCCTAGAGAATGATCTGCAGGTTATGACGCAGTGAACACATTCCTTATTGAAGTCAACTCTTCAAAAGCACATTATCATTGTGTGCACCAATCTCATCACGGCGATAGTTAAAGGTGCATATTCACACTAGAATGATTGAAAATAAAATTGTTAAAATTGCATACTTTTATAAGCTTAAATTATGTGCATATGTGTAATGAAACGAAATAAATCTTAATATATGATGATTCCATTCCATATAAATTAATATAATTTTTTAAGTTGTGAAATTGAAATAGAAGCCCTTGCCTCTATTTCAATTTCACAACTTAAAGAATTATATTAATTTATATTGAATAGAATCATCATATGTTAAGATTTATTTCATTTCATTCCACATTGGCTCACAGTTAAGCCTCTAAAAGTGTATAATTTAAACAATTTTATTTTCAGAAATTTTACTGTGAATATGCATCTTTAAATTTAACCCGTTGAATGCTAAATTTGGTTAAAAATATATTTGCCCATTGAATGTCCACTTTCAGGCCAGGAGAATACTATTTTTGAAATCTTACCACGTAAATGATTTTGTTATCGAACAAGTCAATCCAGTTGTGTAATTTTCCAAAAGTACCGTTCACTTGGATACTCCTCAAGAGCACTGGCGACGCCGGTCTTGGCCGGTGTCGACGTGAAAAGGTTAAAAACTGTCAAATCCATCCGTCAAGTTATGGTCAATTGCAAAAAACATGTATAGCCAATGTGTATATTACTATATCCAGTGCCCAAGGCAAACTGTCCATATTAAAGGGATCTTTACCCTATATGCTTGTGGTGGGATATTTGGCCCGATTTGCCACATTCAAATTACATCATCTGATGGAATCATATAGGCACTGATTCAAGCCGGGTTAGGGTGTCTTGAAAAGAGCGTAAATAAAATAACCGCTCCGCCCCGCCCCACCCCAACCCCTACCCCTCGCTATGTATGACCCATGTAAGTGAAGAGCTACCCCAGGTTACCCATTTCTTTAATCTTACCTACCAAAAACTGCCTCTGCAGGGGTCTTGGGGAATGCCAATTTGCAGGCCAAGAGAAGATATATTTGTACTAGCTCGATAACCGAGCCAGTCATTCAGGTGATAAATCTTCAAAAATAGTCTTTTCTTGCCTGCAAATGGACATTCAATAAGCAAATAATTTAATATTCTTCACTAAATTTCCTCACTCACGTGTTAGCTAGATCTTAATCGATGATGTTTTTTCGTAATTTCAGGAAACGATGTGGATTTCTTTGAACAAGTGGCGGGGCAGACCATCATGTTACAGGCAAAGACAACCACCGGCCAGGTGACATCTCCGACAGCTTGCGCACGCCTCTGCCTGGCTAAGAGTGACTATAGCTGCAGATCATTCCAGTACTGCAATGCCTTACAGTCATGTGGTATGTCTGATAACCGAGCTCTGGTGATGCCGCAGCAGAACATGCAGAGCGCCGCAGATTGTAAGGTGTATTCAAGTAAGTACAGTAAGACATTCCGTAATAGACCGTTCCGATTTTAGCTATGCCCCGCCCATCTCTAGCCAAGCTCCACCCACACCTCGCTCGTGTTAGGATTGATCGATCTCTAAACACCCTGACTATCAACTTAAAAAAACAACTACACAGGTAAGCTGTTGAATATTCAACAGCGCCCAGTCAAATTAGTTTCAAAATATTCAACAGCATGTTTATTAAATAGCAAAGAATTACAAACACATACAATTCATACAACGTGTGGGAGTATTTGAGATTTGATGACGGTCTATATGGAACCCTTTGTGATGTAATTATTATGACATCATCATACACGAACTGAATTGATTATGACGTCATATGAGGTCAGATGATGGATGGATACTCTGGAAAGGTGAATTGTGTGAATGGAGAGCTCAGATCTGTCACTCAAATATGTGACGTCATAATCCATTTCGTCATATGGAGGCTGATTTACAATCAAAATGCATAATGAATGACGTATCTAGCACCGTCATGAAAATTAAATAGACCGCCAAGTTTACGAATTGTATATCTTTGAAGGATTTACTACTTAATAAGAATTTTGTTGAACATTTTGACTGGGCGTTGTTGCTCCCATAGTTGTAATTAGTTTCAAAATATTCTACAGCTTACCAGTATGGTTAGCTTAAAAATGGGATTCCAGGAATTCAGGATGCAAAGTATATAAACCGATCACAACACACTCAAAACTTGGGCGGGGCCTTCCCTAAAATGGGCGGGGCATACATAGAAATGGGCAGGGGATGGCTAGAAAGGGGCTGGTATAGCTAGAAATGAGCGGAGTATGGCTAGAAATAGGCGGGGTATAGATATAAATGGGCGTATATATTGGTTCGTCTAGCCAAACAATCCCAGTCATTCTCGCCGTTGCCATCACACTCATAATGCGAGGACGCGCGCGCCAACACGAACACACAGACAGTTCACATTCTCGCACATTTGAGAAATAGAAGTATTCCTACTTTAAACACAGTAGATAAAAAAAAAATAAAAAATAAAATAAATAAAACTGTCCATAAGTATTGTTAAAAAACAGCTATGTTTTCCGTTGCGCCGACGGGATTATATCCTTTGTCGTTGCCAATCGGTGTGTCCTCCGTCCAATGGTTGCTAGGCGCTCTCGCGGAGAATAGGGGATGGGGGATAAAGAAAGAAAGAACAATATTATTATTAGTTCAAGTTCAAGTTCAAGTTTATTTACACCCAGGTCACCATATTGTGACGTGTGGGGATCTTTCATATTACAATTATTTTGTACTTACACAGCTGTAATCATTTATACACAATTGTATTATTATTATTATTATTATTATTATTATTATTATTATTATTATTATTAGTAGGCCCCTATTATTATTATTATTATTATTATTATTATTATTATTATTATTATTATTATTATTATTATTATTATTATTATTAAGGTGCATATTAACAGTAAAATTTCTGAAAATAAATTGTTTAAATTATACGCTTTTAGAGGTTTAAACTGTGAGCCTATATGTGATGAAACGAAATAAATCTTAACATATGATGACTCCATTCCATAAAAATTAATATAATTTTTTAAGTTGCGAAATTGAAATTGAGTAGCAGTAACTTACTGCTAATTATTGATGAGTCGCTTTACCACTTGTTGGGTAACTATGCTCGCCAGATGGCTCTACTACTACACGGTGTGCAAATAGTAATAGCTTTGTTGAATTATGATATGTTATCAGCTCTTTATTAAGTTTGTTTTCTATGTAGTTATGCCATGGTTGTGGTATCTGGTAAAAGAGTATTTTAGGTTGCACTGTTTTGATATGTTAAGTTTGTATTGTTATTCATATACTATTAATAAAGCCTGCTATTTCACCCGATTTTTTTATGGGGGTTTGCAAGCCTTCTTTAAAGGAGTTCCTTCGTGAAGTGGTTCCGACTGCGTCAGCGTCGGATTTAAAAAAAAGGAGTAGTAGTAGTAGTAGTAGTAGTAGTAGTAGTAGTAGTAGTAGTAGTAGTAGTAGTAGTAGTAGTAGTAGTAGTAGTAGTAGCAGCAGAAGCAATTGTAGCAGTAGTAGCAACAGCAGTAGCAACAACAGTAGCAGCAACAGGAGCGGACTCAGCAGCAGCAGCAGCAGCAGCAGCAGCAGCAGCAGCAGCAGCAGCAGCAGCAGCAGCAGCAGCAGTAATATGGTTATTAGTTAATGTTACTAATGACAATAAAGGCTATTTAGTTAATGTTACTAATGCTAATGAAGGCTATTAATTAATATTACTAATGACAATAAAGGCTATTAGTTAAATATTACTAATGACAATAACGGCACAATTTCTCTGATGTTGCATTACAGGAAATTATTACTTTGAGTTTAAAATGGCGGCAGGTAAAGTTATCACACTGCAGGACAATATCATCCTCTATAACCTCAGTCCGGCCGAGTGCGCCAAGGCGTGTGTGCAACTAGAGGGAGATAACTGCCTCTTCTTTGACCACTGTCCGAACTCAACATTATGTCGTGTCACATCGGACAGCATGAAGAATACAGGACAGGGAACAGTACAAAGCAGTGCATTTTGTAACCGGTATACAAGTATGTATTACCCATCATCTAACTTAATGACTGTTAGAGGCCCTCTTCCTCTCTCCTCTCCATTCTCACGCTCCTGTACATTGACAACATTCACCTTCTCTTGTGTTTATCTCTCGTTCTCATCCATGGCTCTCTCATACACTCTTTCCCTCCCTCCACCAATGCCCTCCCTATCTCATTCCATCAATCTCTCTTTCTCGTCGTCACCCCCACCTACTCTCACGTCTCTGTATCTGTCGTAGTCTCTCTCTCTCTCTCTCTCTCTCTCTCTCCCCTCTCCTCCTCTCCTCCTCTCCTCCCCCTCCCTCCTTTCCTCCCTCTCGCTCTCTCTCCCTCCTTCCCCTCCATCTCCATCCCCTTTCTCTCCCCTCCCTCCTCTCCTCTCCCCTCCCCCCCCCTCTCTCTCTCTCTCTCTCTCTCTCTCTCTCTCAATAACATGCCAATTAAACATAGCATCGTAGACTATATATATTAGACACAACACTGACAGCCAAAATCACGCAGAGTTTAGCTACTCGAGTTACTAAGGTAGCGCCGAAACAGTTAGTACGTAATCTAATGGCTACTCGAGGCTACCCACATACTAAGCAGGGTAAGTTGAGTAAGTCACGGGTTTGCATTGAAATCAATGTAATTTAAAATGCCCTGTAGGTGGGGCTTAGAATACACCTTCCGTATCCTCTGCGTGTCGTAAGAGGCTACTAAAGGCGGTAAGGGTAAGGTAACCCTGACAGAAACCTCGAGTGCTGAAGACGGAGGTTCCAGGCCGCACGGCGCACTCTAATAAACCATGGATCCACGCACTTAACGTTTATGATCATGTCGATAGTCAGTTACAGGACTGGCTGTATGATCAGCGAACGAAAAGAAGAAGAAGAATGTAATTTAAACACGTGGTACATCTACCCTCGGGTGGATGATTTACCCTAGAGTAGGTACGAGGGTTTTCGCCTAAACCTACCAATAGCAATTATTCTCGAGTGATTTCGTGCAGTGTCTGTCCGTCACCTGTTTCCATGAGTTCATTAACATCTTCTGAATTCATGTGGTAGCAGTACAAAATGCAAACATAAAATCATCAACAAACTGGTAAAATGTGAATTTGTGAGCTTCGAGCTAAGAAATATAAATGTTTAGTAATTTTTATTAATATGTTGTCACGGAATCACGTTTCACGAAAACTGATGGCAACATGTAATTTTCATTTGTTGTATGTAGACCCTAATGTGTTTTTTTTTATTACTTATAGGAAATGGTGATGTCAAAGCGCCTTCTGGGGATAGTTCTAGCAATAAATCTTATAATGGCGGTAAGTAAACAACTTAAAGCTATGTAATTCATGATCCTTAAAGGAAAGTATCAGGGAACTAACATATGCTCCTGAATGAAAGCTGTGTATAATAACCAACCTATAGCCACCTGTGAAAAACAGAAATAAATCAGAATAATTAGAAAAAAGAAGCTAAATGCCATTTATGGTATTCTTGCGGAAACCAATTAGTGACGAAGTTGTGGTGACGAAGTTGGATCCATACTCTCTGTTGTATGCAGGGCGAATCCATAATACCCGCTACAGCCACTCATATAAGCTCAGTTATATGCACGCTAAACTGATTAGCCACTACGTCCTACAGGTAAAATACTGTCTAGTTTTGAAACAATTTGATTGAAAGCCGTTGCTTCCAATGACAGGTTCTACGTTCAGTCACTCGAATGTCAAAATATTCAGTAGGCATCATATCACCTTGGAAACCAGCAATGTATTTTGAAATCATTTTGACCGAAACTTGTTGCTTCCAGCAGATGTAGTGACTTTCAAATATCACGTTTTCAAAAGAATAAATAGTGAATTAGCAGTTGCAAGTTAATCGCTCTACCTCGGCGCCTGTAGAGAATACGGGTGTGCGTTTGTGTGAGTTTATTATACTCTAGTACGTGAATAGTCTTCTAATTGCCATGAATGTGTGTTTTCTCAGGCGACATGGCGGGCCTGGCTATTGGTATGATAATCCTCGGTGCACTGGCAGGTATTGCAGCATTCTTCGTCTTCACAAACAGAAAAACAATCCGCGATGATGGCTTATCTGTTCACTTTGTCAAAAACAAAGAATAATAAATAACAACAGTTATTTTCAAAACACAATGACATCTTGTTGCTAAATACAATGCCATGATGGGCTCTACTTAGCTTACTCCAGAGAGCTATGTCAAAGAACCTTTGAAAAATCGCTGAAAAATTACTCATTTCATCGAAGATTAGATCTATGTATGTATATACTCCGTGTTCTTGGTATAAACCTCCGTGTTCTGGGTACAAACTGCCGTGTTCTGGGTACAAACTGCCGTGTTCTGGGTACAAACCGCCACCTTTAACAGCATTTGTGCGAGTTTACCACATTAGACAAATCTTTAAAAGGGTGATCTTAGATAACCATTGTAACCGCCTGTCTTCACTTCTGAAATTAATTTGACTGGCCGCCGTTGATGTCATAGGAATATGTTAGAAACCTCAGAGAAACGTACATAGAGAGTACAGAGAGCGAGAGAGAGGGAGAGAGAGGGGGAGAGGGAGGGAGGGAGAGGGAGAGAGGGGGAGAGGGAGGGAGGGGAGAGGGAGAAAGGGAGGGAGGGAGAGAGGGAGAGAGGGAGAGAGAGAGGGAGGGAGAGAGAGAGGGAGGGAGGGAGGAGAGAGAGGGTGGAGTGGGAGAGGGAGGAAGGTGCGGCGGGGGCGGGGGGGGGGGTGGACGGGAGAGAGAGAGAGATAGAGAGAGAAGGAGAGCAGGAGGGAGAGAAGAGGGAGGGAGTGAGGGAAAGAGAGATAGAGAGTGCAGGAGGGGGGGGGGGTGGGATGGAGAAAGAGGATGGCTGGAGGAAGGGAGAGGGAGAGAGTGGGAATGATGGCAGAAGGGAGAGAGGCGGGGTGCAGGCGGGAGGATGGAGCGATGGAGGCAGGGATAGATGGAAGGAGGTGGCGGGGAGGAGGGAGGAGGGAGGGAGGGAAGGAGGGATAGGGGGATGGAAAGAGGTCGGGATGGAGAGATTGAAGAAGAGAGTGAAGGGGGGAGGGAAGGGGGGGGGTTGGAGTGAGGGACTGAGGGATGGAGGGATGGGAGCAAGAGACGGAAGGAGGGCGGGCTGGGGAGATGGAGGGAGGAGGGAGAGAGGGAGCGAGGGAGGCGGGAGAGAGGAAAGGCGGGAAGGAGGGAGAGAGGAGGGAGGGAGAGAAGGAGGTAGAGAGAGGGGAAGGAGGGCGTGAGGGAGAGAGGGAGGGAGGGGCGATGGAGGAAGGGGGGAGGTAAGGAGAGAATGAGGGAGGGAGGGATGCAATAAGGGCGGGGGGGTGGGGGTGGGAGGGAGGGAGGGAGAGGGAATGAGGGAGGGAGGGAAGGATGGAGAAAGGGAGGGAGATAGAGAAGGATGGCGGGAGTGTGAGAGGAGGGAGGGAGAGGTGAGGTATGACGGGAGGGTGAGAGGATGGAGGGAGAGGTAAAGTATGGCGGGAGCAAGAGACGGAAGCAGGGATGGAGGGAAGAAGGGAGGCAGGGAGGGATAGAAGGAGGGAGGGTCTCCTCTCAAATACATCGGCGATCATTGTCATACTGACTACTCGTGCTTATTTTCCATGTACATTTCAACAATAGGGGAAGAAAAACCTACCACTTATACATCCGGGCAGAAGATTTAGTGTCTGTGTGACAAAATGTCTTGCTCGATTCACATTGATAATATCAGCTCATAGAATAGAACACGAACACTGAAAACGGCGCATTCAAGGTTATTGGAAGAATATGTAAGAATAATCCAGAAGAAAACATTCTCCATAGCTTTTTCACATTGCATGTACATTTGATTTGCCAAATTTTCTATGCAAATGTAAAAAGGCATACAAGCAGCATTGATAGTAATTGCAATAGAATGCATCTTCGCTATAAGGAAGAATGCTGACCTTCTCACTGGCGTATTTCGTTCACACGATGACACATCTGTGGTGGATGCAGATGAGAATGAGATGTACAGCCTGTTTAACAGAAAAACTATGACGACAAAGCAATATGTGTTGGATTACACTTGGACCACAAATATTGGTGGATCTGTTACAGAGCGTTTAAGAGATGTAAGGCTGTGTATGTGGGAGCGACTGCGGAGAATGACGCACATAACATTCAAAAGAGGAGATGCGAACAAAGAAGGTAGTACGTAAGACGAGCTGGTGAGAATCAAGGAAGTGATATGATTATGGGGGTGGGGTGGGGTGGGGGAGGAGGGTTAACATCATTGAACTTTCCCGACCAGAACTTGATATGTAAGGAATGCATTGGAGCATATGTAATTATCCCAGTTCCACGACATTTAGATGGACCACTCTTACTTGCTTATGATAATGTTGTGATTCGTCATCGTCTTGAACGACTAACTAGCAATGAACAACAGACCGTAAATGTATCAAACCAGTGAATCAGCAGGGACAGATGACCATGGCATGCTAATAACGAATGTCACCAGTGAATCAACAGCGACAGATGACCATGACATGCTAGCAATCAATGTCACCAGTGAATCAGCAGCGACAGATGACCATGGCATGCTAATAACGAATGTCACCAGTGAATCATCATCGACAGATGACCATGGCATGCTAATAACGAATGTCACCAGTAAATCAGCAGCGACAGATGGCCACGTCATGCCAGCAATCACTGTCACCGGTGAATCAGCAGGGACAGATGACCATGGCATACTAACTATCAATGCCACAAGTAAATCATATGACGTCACAATCAACTAAGTGACATGTAGGATGACGTCATAATCATTACGTCACAAATGACTCGATTTATTCCGGCTTAAACGGTTAATAGTATGTCAGGTTGTATGATTTGTATGTCATTACTATTTAATAAACATGTTGTTGAATATTTTGAAAATAATTTGACAGGGCGTTGTTGTCGCCATTAGCAGCAATAGCACCCAGTCAAACTAGTTTCAAAACATTCTCCAGCTTACCTGTATAGTTTTTCTGGAAATTGATTGTTGGGGAGTTCAGGAATCGATCGATCCCAACACGAGCGAAGCGTCGGTGGAGCTTAACTAGGGATGGCTAAAACTGGAACGGTCCATTGATAATGCAGTTGATTTCCTTGTACCAAATAGATCACAACTTGCCCAGAATCAGGTTATTACGAATGTCTCAATTTGTCCACCTTTCTGTCCATCTGCAGACACAATCCTAATCTGGGTGTATTGGCCTACGGTTCCGTAGCATCCACCATTGTCGTGATCAGTATTTGACCGACACAAATATTGAACGATCAGCTGTGTCGTATGGATGGCTTGCTATAGGCAGATGCCTTACTATATCTAGAGCACTATCTAAAATAGCACAAACCGTCGAATTGATACCTGGTGTCTCTTCACTGTATAAAGCTAAAGGATACAAGCGGATGACGTTACTATCGATGGTGTTGATATTATAAGTTACACCAGTGTTTAGCCGTGGGTACAGGCTGTTACCCCACGCTCAAACATTGTATTTACATTTTATATTTCCCCGAGCGTAGTCAGGGAAAGATAATTGTTTGCGTGTGTGGTAACAGCATGCACCCACGGCTAAACACTGGTGTAACGAATGTATTACTCTCAGACGTCTGAGGGCGATATTTCATCATAACGTGACATTTAGATAAGCAACTCTTGAATTAGACATCTAGACAGCGAAGCCAAACGCAGTTAAATCTGTCCATAACTGACGCAGCCTGTACCATCATAGTGTAGACAGTAAAGACTAGAAGCGCTACTACCATCCAGTTCATGTGACGTTTCAGTGTCAGATTTGTTGGTGTCATTAGCAGCTGTATGACGTAGGTTTACTGAAGCAGGTGTGTCCTCATTGTTTGTAAACATACCGTCACAGCAACTATTAGCTGATCTACCTTTTCTACACGAATATGTATAATCCATTTCATATCGATACGTTGATTAATGTAATTGACACACTCGTCATACTTAAAGATGGCATATTGTTGGCAGATCCATATTCTCGGGTTTAGATGAAATATACAACAGTTTGATGGTAATTAATTCGCCGTTCTGATAGCTATGATAAATTCATCGCTTTGTGGGTATTAAATTTGTTATAGAAGCGGGTTGCACAGCCTTGCTGCATGACGGGACGTGGTTTGATTGTGACGTCAGCTAACCAGTGACGTGGTTTGATTATAGCTCACATATCGCGCCTTGCTGCAGCAACGGCATCCAGTTAAATTAGGTTCAAAATATGCAACAGCTTTCCTGCATAATTGTTTTGAAATTGAGACACTTGATTGTCAAAAATGCCGAATCTGGCGCATATCTGCCATTTTTGAGACTGGCATATTATTATAATGAGCTTTATAGCTAGATGCGCAGTAAAGATAAAACACGCTTTTCGCGCGGGGGATAACGTGTGGTATTGACCTCGCGTGAAGGAAATAACAGATCATCCATCCCTGATCTTAACCAATCAAATAACAGCATTTGGTCATGTGACATTGCTGAGGGGCAATTTATTTGCTCTCTCTTTCTTACAATTACATTTATTATCTAGTTTCCTGTCGTCGCCGTCAGCATGATGGGTGATATTAACCCCTTGACCCCTGGAGTCCCAGAATACCAATTTCAAGACCGCTATGCATGTAAGTTGTTGAATATTTAAAATATTTTGAAACTAATTGGATGGGAACATATTACTGACATAACCAGCAACAGTTTCCAGTCATATTAGTTTCAAAATATTCAACATAATATGTATTAAATCGTATCAGATTTTTGGGTTGTGGCTCAAAGGATTAAGCAAATAAAATTCATAGTTTCGCACATCCGGGCATCTTGAAATTGGCCGCCATTAAAGTTGGGCAAACTTACTACAAGCTAAAGAGGACTGCTCGTACACACGCATTGTTTACATTTTCCATGAAGTTCAAACCATTAACTCCCGTATCTGAGAATCTGTAATAACCCCGCCAGGTATCAGAAAACATCAAATTATAGTGAATTTTGCAAGATATTAAAGAAAATGTAATTAAGGTTTTACAGCCCGTTGCCCGTAATGTTAAATTAGCCCCTCCGAAAATGGCGTCTCTCCCAGGGTATTATGGAAAATTTGATTGTGTTGACGTCATCGTGATTCTATGAATATTCTACTTATAAGGCAATAGAGTGATGAATCTCTAGCTATGCCTCGCCCATTCTCTACTCGCCTTTGAAACGATTTTATCGCTCTGAAACATGAATTCCCAGAATCTTATTTTCACCCCATTCTCAAGGTAATTACAGGTAAGATGTTAGATATTTTGAAACCAATTTGATAACAGTTCACAGTCAAGTTAAGTTCCAAACATTCAACAGAGGATTTAAACTATAATTATCACATCCATGTAATTCAGGCGCTGTCAGACCTTTGCCGCTTTAGTGACATATCTATGTCATTTGATTGTGACGTCAGCTAACAAGCGACGTGGTTTGATTGTGACGTCATCTAACAAGTGACGTGGTTTGATTATAGCGTCACGGATAACAAGTGACGTGGTTTTATTATGACGTCAGATAACAAGTAACGTGGTTTTATTATGACATGAGATAACGAGTGACGTGGTTTTATTATGACGTCACATAATGGATTGCCATGTTAGATCCGCCCATCCCATGTGAGTTCATCCATGACTCACGTATGAGGACAGCTGATAAAAGCGGATTACTACGCTTATTAATGCAATGTTTTTTCTCTCAATATCGAACCTTTACTTATACTTGAAGGTAATGAGGTAATAATTTAAGCAGCGTGTCGTCATTGTCATTATAATTGTCATTGTCGCTATGAGGAAATTATTGTCAAGATTCATACCAGCCCTGGTAAATGTTTACCATAGCTTTATAAAAAAAACCTTTTGCGAATCTTATTGACTAGAGTAACGTTTGGTTGGCAGCAATCTTGGATTTTGGTAACTAGGAAACGTAAAAAAATATTACAGTTTACCCGATAACCATTAATAACATGTCGGGAATGTCTGAAAATCCCACAATGAATACCAAAATCACACTTCTACTAAGATTCCATCAGAGATTATACACGTTTTCTGTTTTCATGATTAGCGGACTTTGGGTTGAGACCATTTTGGATTTTGTTAAAGGAATGCTAATCTCATCTCAGATGTTGTATTGTAGCGATAGATTATGGTGTATAGATTCCATATCATTCATATCTTGTCACATTCCCTTATCTGTATCACAATTATCTGCTTTGTTATATCGCATAAATGTTTAACGCTGATCGCCACCAATTTGTCTCCTCATTATTATTATGTAATACTTATCCAGTTGAAGATTTTGAAACTAATTTCACTGAAATGTGTTGCTGCCTATGGCAGCAACAACTTCCAATCAAAATAGTTTCAAAATATCCAACAGCTTACCTGTATGATTGTGAGTGGCATATTAGATCACCCGAATAGCTATCGAGAGATGAGGTTAGTTATCCTTTAACCGGACAACGCCAAAAATGTTTAGTGGCGGCACCATTGTGTCGGACATACCTGAACAGCACATAATAGACACCAAATTCATCCAGCTACTACGTTCCTATTAAAGATATAGGTTCCTTGTTCGGCACTTGCCCCATGGCGGCCATTTCGAAAAGTGACCGTTTTCTGGCTTATCCTGCAAATTCAGAATTCCACCTCATGTAATGTTGGAGCTAGCGAAATCCCATACTCAAATCAACTGTCAAATTCTATGCCCCAAGAAATGTATACAGGTTTCTATGTCAGGCCCTGATAGTAAAAAAAATATAGTTTCGTCAATTAGTGGGGGTGGGGGTGGGGGAGTGTATCCAGGTGGGCCCCTCCAGCCCACCTGGATACACCCCCACCACTAATTGACGAAACTATATTTTTCTAACAGCTTTCGATGTCCTCTTTAAGATTATGTATGTTAACATGTGATAAACTGGTACTCAATATGGTTGTTGATGAGTTATATTAGAGCTAATACCCACAGTGAAGCAGACCATATTAATGGGTAGGGGGTATTAAAAACTGAGATATCTTTTGATAGAATCATTGTAGATTAGTGATAGAGCGCTCAAAATGTTGCTTATAGTATCTTCTACGATTACATATGGTTTACATGCATATCAGATTTATAATGAGGTCGGAAGAGGTCAAAAGGTCACAAATATTTGCCACAGCTTAAAATCTAGCAACTGTATGTTGCTATCACTGACCAAGCACCAGTAAAGGAACATTCTAGTTTTAACAGGTTAAGATTGATCAAAATGCACCATTTGACAAATAAAATGGGTAAAGGTTTACTCATTTAATAGAATCTTGTTACTATGACAGCTGACAGCATGGCCAATTTTTGAGAATCGATGAAAAATGCATTCATTGTAAACTAATGAAGTAGATTTTGATAGAATCGATGTAGATTGGTGATCGAGTACTCAAAATGTTGCTTATAGTATCATCCACGATTGCATATGGTTCCCATGCAAATTAGTTTCATAATGAGGTCGGCAGAGGTCAAACGGTCACAAATATTCGCCACAGCTTAAAATCAAGCAACTGTGTGTTGCTATCACTGACTAAGCACTGGTAAAGGAACATTCTAGTCCTAACAGCTTAAGATTGACTAAAAGGCACCATTTGACAAATATAATGGGTAAACGTTTACTCATTTAATAGAATATTGTTACTGTGAAAACTGACAGAATAGCCAATTTTTGAGAATCGATGAAAAATGTAATCATTGTAAACTAAACTTAAAATGAGCATATCATCGAATCGAAATTGTGTAAAGTAATTGCTTTACATATAAATGGATTTTATATGCTAATCAAGCAACAAATACGTCATCAGGAGTAAAGAATCAAAGAAATAAGATGTAATTAGAAAGCATTTGATCAATAACATAATATGCAACTGTAAAAGCGTGTCTAAGAATGTCCAAAAAGGCATCGGAAGATGTTGGGCAGAAATATGCCATAACGACCTTTGATCTAGGCGTATGTATGAACGCTTAGTCTATCATATAGAAAGGCTCAGACTACTACAAGGATCACATAGTTATGATTGGTACTTTTCATTTGACATGCGCCTATATGAAAACCACATAGGAAAGAAGATGAGTGGATCTGGATTCACTGAGTTTCTACTAGACTCTGGCCTGATGTCTACCGGATCTATTAAAGGTGTGCTGTCTGGTAAGCATTATAGTCGGGCAATCTACTGCCACAAAGCAATGGCTGAAGGCCTTGAACGATTGCTACTCTACAAATACCATTCTACGAAAGGGTCCGATTATCAGAGACTTTGCCACCAAATTCATTGGCAAAAGTAACCACATTATTGGAATTAAGAACCAAAGAGAATTTCGAACTACTGTTGAATGATACAGTATTTCATTCATATCTAAATGACTACTCAGACTTGCGACTGCGAGTTAGCAATGGCGAATTAGGTAAGACTGCCCAGTTTTGGTTATCTTACATGGACCATGTTTGGTTGCTGTTGTCTCTCCTAAATGCAGTTAAGACGAACAATTACTACCTGTATGGAACATGTCTCAGTCGAATGGCTGCCCTGTTCTTTAGCTTTGATGGGCAGAATTATGCAAGCTATCTTACCAACTTTTCTGTTTTCTTGGCAAGCAAAGAAGAATCACACCCCGGAACAACGGAGCTGATTAAGGTAGGTGCTATAAATTGTGAGATCCGCGGTGCCTGGAAATTTGTGGGCAGTATACAAAACAATAGAGGAGATATTTATGAAGCACACGAAATCACATGCATGAGCAGGAGGAAGCGTGGCTGGCGTATCTGTTATGTTGAATAACTATGATGCACATCGACGCTGGGGAAAGACAGCACATGAACGAACAAGACATGTGTAAACAATGCTCCAAATGGCAGATATGATAGACAAGACAGATAGGAACAATAGACATTGGGATGTCCGCTCTTCACAGGTACGCTAAAAGAGGCAGGCACTGTAAATGTAATGGAGTCCGTAGAAAGCGTTATGAATCCTTTCAGTCTCGATTATAATGATAAGCTGTTCCGTATTGGGTCTGGTGCTTCTGCACCTACCCATATCCAAACTGATATCATGGCTGCTGAGTCAATTGGGAAACTGGCCAAAGAGGCTTTTATAACAGAGAGAGTTGAAAGGAATACATATTTATTTGAACCAATAAAAAAGCAAAAATTTAAAACGTTTTCTGACATGACGAAGAGTGCTCTTGGGAAAATAATCGTGAAATAGAATAAGACAACACGGAAATATTGCCTTCCAGTTATTGGTACTATCACAGAATAAGCCAGTGAAGCTTGATATTGCAGAACAGTTACATTATCTACTTATGCCGGTACCATCATCAATTGGCACGGCTGATGGGTACCTGCTGAAAACAGACAAAGGTAAAGGGTTCCGCTACTTAACCAAGGGAATATCAAATGCAGACACACCATCTGATCACAGAACGCTGAACATTGAAGATGGAAACGCCACTTTCTAGTGTATAAAAGAGGTGCCAGGAACATCTAAGCAGATAATCCAGAAATTGTTTGATATTGGTACAGTAGGGAAATCAAATGTAATATTCAGTACGGACATGTACAAGGAAAATTCTATCAAATCAATGAAAAGAACACACATAGCTTCTGGAGAGAAACGTATAATCAAGGTTGAAAATACAGAGACCCGAAAATTGGGAATTCCTTAGTAATAACGAAAACAAGCAGCAACTAGTGCAGCTGATGCTTAAAGCCTGGGGGAAGTGATACGTTTAGTTAAAAACTACTTAATAAGATGGTCATTGCTATTTGTGAGGGCAAGGCTTACGGATTAATATCTACTGATGGCAACACAGTGCTGATCTCAGAGATACAAGCCATAGAATCTGACCAAGAAGAAACAGACACAATTAAGGGTTATTCTCTATTGTGTCTATACAACAAATGAGGGCTATGACTTATTGCGTCCACCTAGTGATGCATTTTTAATTCTCCTGTACTATGACCAAATCATGAAGACATACATATTATTTGATACTGGTTCTGAAAACAACAGAAAGCTGTTGGACATTTCAAAATTGGCTAATAATTTTACGCCGCTTTACTGTTCTACCCTTTTGGGTCTTCATGCGTTCACAAAATGTGATACAACGAGTGCATTCAGAGCAATAGGCAACGTAACACCCATCAGACTCCTACAGAAGCAACCAAGATATCAGGAGGCTTTTCAGGCCATTAGTGAGTCATGGGACATCACAGAGAATCTCTTTCTTCAATTAGAGGATTTCACCTGCTGAATGTACAAGATTACATGTACTCTCATAACAAACGTTGACACACTTTGATTTCAATGTTAATGGCAAAATGTGGTGATGCAGAGAAAAATATCAATTCCAAAACGTTGCCTTATCCACCTTACGTCCCTCGAGAGTTTGCCTCAGCCAGCACACAAAGAGGGTTAACTATCAGGTAGCTATTTAGAAACGATCCCACGTACCAAAGCCATACATCCCTGAACCCACTGAGAATAATGGCTGGACTGTATGTATTGAACAGAGACACGAGTCAAGTGGTGTTATGGTGAGATACTGCCATCTATGTTGGCTGATATTCTAGAGAAGGAATGTGAAAAGGAAGAGTATCAGCAGGAATGCAGTTCCACTGACGAAGTAGCGAAAATGGAGAAGACTCTATAGATAATAGTGACAGTACCGAATTAAGACAGGTTCACATATAGTTAGTGGATTTATAGTCGGTGGGTAAAACAAGCAACAATAAAAAGATTTTGAATGCTCTTTTATTGCTCTACACAATTTCGATTCGATGATATGCTCATTTCAAGTTTAGTTTCCAATGATGTCATTTTTCATCGATTGTCAAAAACTGCCTATGCTGTCAGTTGGCATAGTAACAATAGTCTATTGAATGAGTAAACTTTTACTCATTATATTTGTCAAATGGTGTCTTTTAATCAATCTTAGGCTGTTAAAACTAGAATGTTCCTTTACCGGTGCTTGATCAGTGATGGTAACATATAGTTGCTAGATTTTAAGCTGTGGCGAATATTTGTGACATTTTGACCGCTGCCGACCTCATTATAAAACCGATATGCATGTAAACCATATGCAATCGTAGACGATACTATAAGCAACATTTTGAGTGGTCGATCACTAATATGCAATGATTCTATCAAAGGTTTTTAATACCCCTACCCCGTAATATGGTCTGCTTCACTGTGGGTATCAGCTCTAATATAACCCATACAAAACCATATTGAGTCCCAGTTTATCACATGTTAACATACATAATCTTAAAGCGGACATCGAAAGCTGTTAGAAAAATATAGTTTCGTCAATTAGTGGGGTGGGGGTGTATCCAGGTGGGCCCCTCTAGCCCACGGACTATGAACTATATAACCCAAATCATTTTAGCCAATTTGTTTTTCTGTCAGGTAAAAGATATGTCTTATATCAGGAAACTTAAACAGATTCACTTAATACTGTATGTACATTTTGGAGGTTTGGAGAACATTTTGTCTCTATAGTTCATCATTTCAATATAAGGCCAATACATATGTCCGTATTTCTGCCAGGTATTCACGGTAATACAGGCTGGAGCGAACATGAACTTGCAAGCTCTGCGGTCGAGAATGACACCAGTGTCATAATATAAGGCCGGGCATACACATGGGAATATGTTGCGCACAACGTTGCGCATCATGTTACCAGAAATATGCTGCGCAGCAGTTTCCTAGAAATGTGACCCCATACACTCACTCAACACGTTCCAGCAACGAGACGGGTGTCCTATCGGTATTACATTGCCATTTCCCAACATCGCTTCGCCGCAGCAAGAAGATGAACCTGCAGAGGAACTGAAGCCTATCATGTGCAGATGCTTTAATTGCGGTTATCATGCGCATACGTCACAACAGGAGTGTGTGGACTAGAGATATACTGCTGAATAGGAAGAAACAGTAGTTCATGTGTTGCTTGCTTTGTCCACCCAAACTCTATCTTTTAAGTCCTCTAAATAAAATACGAAATCATATATTTCCTTCATCATTCCCAGTGTAGCCCAACAGACCTTGTGACTCACAAGATCGCTGCAATCTTATTGGTTTACACGCATATATGAAACCAGACACCATGCAACACGTTGAATGAAAATAGAACAGATCATAAATCTTGAAACTTGTTGCGCAACACGCGCAACATGAAACATTTTGCTATACACTTACGCAACGTGTTGCACAACATATTTCCATGCCTATGGCCAGTTTACACTGCTTACACTTGGAGAAAATCAAAATCAAGGCAATCAGTGTGATTGTAATAGAGCGATCCCATTTGTCATTCAAGTATATGACGACATGATCAATTATGTCACTTGTTTGCTGATATCGCAGTCAGAATGGGGGTAGACTCCATCACGAAAATCGAAAAGTCTTTGATGAATTTACAATTTATTAACCATTCAGTTGAATATTTTGAAATTAATATGATTTGACATTGTTGTTGCCATAGGCTCGCAGTCAAATTAGATTCAAAGTTTTCAACAGCATACGTGTAATTTAGAAATTTAAATAATCTGTGAAATTTAGATTCAGGGACTTCACATTTCAAAATTTTTAATAGACTCGCAATCGTGCTTAGAAATTGGCGGGGAAGGCTGGAAATGGGCGGGCATAGCTGGAAATGGGCGGGGCATGGATGGAAATGGGCGGGGCATGGCTGGAAATGGTGTCATCTGTCATAAGAAGAGTGAAGCGGAACATAAAAGAGATGACGTTTCTCCCTCAGTACAATGAATCGCCTAGATTAACTCATCGGTTGAAAGCGAATAAAGGGATCCGGTCTGCCACTTAAGTATATGATATCATAATTAATTACGTCACGCCTATGCTGACGTCACAATCAAAATGACGTATTGTTACTCCGTCATGAAGTTCCGAAAGACCTTCAAGTGCATATGTCTTATGTTGTGAAGGATTATCAATTTAATAGTCATTCTGTTGAATATTTTGAAACTAATTTGACTGTAATCTGCATAGGCAGCAACTATTAACAGTCGAATTACTTTCAAAATATTCAACATTTACTGTATAATTACCCTGAAATGGGATGCTGATAATTCAAGGTTCAAAGTATATAGATCAATTCCAGCAAGCTTATCCGTTATTTAGAATTACTTGGAATTTAGATTATTGTCAAAGTTTTAAATAGACCTTTCCACTTTATCAACCCATCTTATGACGTCATAATCAAACACGTGGCTCGTAGAATGACATCATAGTGAATAACGTCATGAATGACGTCGATAAGTACGTCACGAATTCATATTTGAGGACGGACTATGCGTTGTTGTACGAATTGTAAGTCTACTATTTAATAAATATTCTGTTGAATATTTTGAAACTAATTTGACTGGGCACCAAGTCAAATTTGTTACAAAATATTCAACATCTTACCTCTATAGTTTTCAGGAAATTGGTAGTTAGGACATTCGGGGATCGATCAATCCCAACCCGGCGAAGTGTGCGTAGAGCTTAGACAGAGATGGGCGGGGCATAGCTAAAACTGGAAAGGCCCCGTGATTACAACGCTGGTAAAAGTTGAGGTGGCGGTGAGTCACAACCTTAAATACAGTATCTATATCTACCATGAACATGGACACCTCTGTCAAGTGTACGAATTGTACATGTTTGATGGATTTAAAATTTAATCAACAATCAGTTGAATATTTTGTAACTAGTACGATTGACAGCTGTTACAACAGGCAGCAACAACACCCGGTCAAATTAGTTTGCAAAATATTCAATCTCTTTCCAGCATAGTTACCTTGAAATCGGGATTCGTGGTTCAAAGCAAACCATAATGGATCTTTCCAGTTTTAACAAGGCTCCGCCCACCTCTAACTAAGCTCCACCCACACCTTGCTCGTATTGGGATCGATCAGTCCTTGAGTTCCCTGACCATCAATTTCTAGAACACTATACAGGTAAGATGTTAAATACTTTGAAACAAATTTGACCAAGTACTGTTGCAGCCTATGGCGCGACGTACTCTGGAAAGGTGAATTATCATCCGCTGGAACTCTTTGACAACTCATCTCTTCCATGTGAAGAGAACAAGCCAGCACTTGTAGATGCACTTTGAATACTGGTCAGGAATGAAAGCGCAGTCCTTGCTGATGCTGTTCATTATGTACTCGATTCAGGTGCTCTCTTACGACGAGTGTCGGGGTCGCGCAGAGAGATATTGTTATGCACGCCCTCATATTCTTCATCGTCATTGGTATTTTCTTCAAACGATTCATCTGGCCACATTTAATAAACATGTGGCTGAATATTTTGAAACTAATTTGACTGAGCGCTGTTGCTGCCATATGTAGCAACATCGCCCAGTCAAATTAGTTTCAAAATATTCAACGGCTTACCTGTATAATTTTCTGGAAATTGATAGTCAGGGAGTTCAGAGATTGATCGATCCCAACACGATCGAGGTGTGGGCGGAGTTTAGCTAGAGATGGGCGGGGCATAGCTTAAAATGGAAAGGTCCATTGTGACAGTACTATGATGAACCACTCTTAAATCAGGTACAGATGCCCTTTCTCCATGCTAACATGTTTAGAAGAGATTTTAGACAGCGAGAGCCATAGTTCCGAAATGGCGGTTCGGAGAGGTGGATAATGTCTGTAATTTGTATTATATTATGCATTTAGAACATTAACAATATGCTCATTGTATTCCCTGACCCGACAACATGGGTAACATGAAAAACCGAAAAGGAGATGAATTTTATCGAAAAGGCTAATAGGAGCGGCTGAAAACCACTTTATAAGAGTTGCAAAGACGCGTCTTATCATCACCATCATTTTCATTAGTATATCATCATCATCATCAATCATCATCATTATCATCATCATCATCATCATCATCATCATCGTAGTCGTCGTCGTTTTTGTAATTGGGTGCGGTGGTGGGTGGTGCTTGTGTTTTCAAAAATATTTTAATTGTATAGCATCGAGACTAGCCTTTCTTCCCTTGAGTCTGTAGCCATTTACATTTTGACATGCTAAGTGTAAAGGGGTTAAAGGCGCAAATTCACCGCAGAATGACTATAAATAAAACTGTTTGGCATAATTATGCAAATTTGACCGGCTTCCCCTAATTGACCTTTCCATTTTTAGCCATGCCCATCATTAGCTAAGCTCCACCCACACCTCGCCGTGTTTGGATTGATCGATCCCCAAATGCCCTAGCTATCAATTTTCTGATAACTAAACAGGGAAGCTGTTGAATATTTTGTAACTAATTTGACTGGATGATGTTGCTGGGCAGCAACAGCGCCCAGTCAAATTAGTTCCAAAATATTCAACAGAATATTTATTAAATAGTGAAAGCAAACAGTTTGTACGACAACGCATAGACCGTCTTCAAATATGTTTTCTATATCGACGTCATTCATTATGATGACATTGTACACATCACGCAGTTCATTATGACGTCATATGATGGGATGGTACTGTCGAAAGGTGAATTGCATTTTGGCTGACTCTTAATATGTTATGATAGGGAGTTTCCTGGACACCAGACAAGTGTGAAAAATTATGTTGGAATTTATTCCAGGTTGAGCCCTTATTTGAGGCAGGTTGACTGAACTATTACATACTTATCCGACGTATGCCAAACTTTGGGAATAAATAATTATTGTACGCGTTATGGTGAGGCTGGAATGTATGCAATCAGTCAGAATACGAAATCAAATATATCCATCAGGCGGCCATCTTGAAACTTCATTTATTTGTATCAAAGTGCTGCAGCCCTGACAGAACTATCCAAAGGCATAGACAACCATTATTGACTGCGATAGCCGAACGATATCTCTCACATTTTGTTTCGATGCTAGTAACCGAAACCCATTTAATATTATTCGGTGTAGCTTTGATCGAATTATTCAATCCATTCATTGTGGTATGGGGATGATCCTTTTGCATTAGAAGTTCCATTTCTCGATATGCCACGTCCATTTCTAGCCATGCCACACCAATTTCTGGCTATGCCAGGACCACTTCTGGCTATGCCACGCCTATTTCTTGCTAAGCCATGATCATTTCTAGCTATGACACGTCTCCGGGAGGGAGAGAGGGAGAGAGGTCCAAAACATCTGGAATATCTAAACAAAGCCTGAAACTCTGATTTAAAAAAGTGACCAAAACAGGAAGGCGAGTGCCTGCTCTCATTTATTAATTATGACTAAATCGCGTTTCGTTATCAATGATATATTCACTATCGAATTATTAGACGTTATAATCTCATGCCCTGGGTGGTATAAACAAGGCCCCATCACAAGATAAAACCTCATGTGTACTCACATTATCCCGCCATCAGTGGGTGTCAAAGTTTAAAGGGATGCGATCTGAAAATTGTGGACAGATGCAGGTAGACAGCCTCGGGCTAAAGCAACATTTTATAATCAGTATTGTCTCCATGGTGTATTTCAATACAGGCAGCATAAACACACACCTGGCTATAGCGGACACTGCCTTTGGGCCACACGGTGATGGTTGGTAATATGATCACACGTTTTAAAGAGACACTGTCTTGTAGCCGCAAACACATTTTAGTAAGTTAACGGACAATTATGTCAGCTACCATTCGCCTTCAGTCATCATTCCTTGAGGGACCAAGATGTATGGCTGGGTGTGTGAGAATCGACATCGACCGAGAGTGAATCAGGGAACTGATGTCATGTGTCACAATGGTTATCATGTTGTGCGCAGCTTCATAATACATACACACCCCACCCCATAGATGTACATCTATTGATCTATTGATAGCTTAAGATATAACATATAGGTGTACCCGCTTGTACCTGAACACACACGTTATCATGATAGGAACAATAGTCCCTCTAAAACCTGTTTATACCGAACACCTCATATGCCATCAAAATGTGGTCACTAAATCCAAGTGGCATCTTAACGGAACTCATTGTCTATGGTAAATAAATACTGTAGCTAAATTATTGTGGTACATTAAGACGGTGGTTATATGACCACCCGTCTCAATGACTACCATCTTTTAGTCATAAAGGCAGGTGACCGCTATATGCAGGTTTAATTTTGATAGTATGAACGCCCCATTTTAATCATGGCTGACCCTTGTACCATGGATCTAAACAGCAGCCGCAGTAGACAGACAACATACATCTTACTAGACCTGGTCTTATTTACTAGAATGCATTAACTAATTCTGATTCTATTGGGTTTTTTTTGTGTATTTATAAGAAGATTTGTAATAAATAAACATTAAGCTAAAATCAGCTGATTAAAATACGTGTTTATGACGTCAAGCGTTGCCTGCCGTTCAGTATTGGATTAGAAGATAATTATCAGGCAGGTTAGATCAAAGGAAACTATGAAGGTATGTATAGCAGATGATATGTCAGTGTATGCCAATATTAATGTAGATATAGACGGTAATATCAGCGTTCATGCGCTCACGTGGAAGCTGCAAAATACACAGATTTAAAAATGCATAGATCCGATATGTCGCTCAAGAACATGACGTCATATTCAATTGCAGGGCGGGGGTTGGGGGTTGGGGGAGAGTAGGAGCAAAATATGATACCATATATTGTATCGAGCAACTATATCAAGTACAAGTTCTCTATGTCAAGGAAATCCACGGTCTGCTTGAGAAGCACCCAACAGTTCATGATAACTTTATGAAAGGCAGTTTTACTGTACCTGATGTATCACTTAGATTATACATTAAATGACGTGTGGCCAAACATAGCGCTGGAACAGGCTTACTAAATGGAAGGAAAGACATCGTTGCTCAATGGGATATTCCAAGCTCCCGCTGCTAGAGAAAGGTATGTGAAGACCGCACCGCTTCTAACCAAATGATCACAAAGTGTACTGTTAATGGCGATATTGGAAGGACGCCATGCAAGTCACGGCAGATAATCAATCAAACAGGTACTAGATGAGCAGAGGTTAGTTGAGAAAATCAAAAGTCTTATAACAGAGAAAATGATCAATCCAGTCTGCTGCAACATTTATGTTGATTTAAGGAAAATATTTTGCTGGTGAGAAAATTGACACCATTAAATTTATAGAAATAAAATGTAAGATATAGAGGCGATGAAAATTACAAAGGACGGACAAAGGTTCCAGTAAGATAGAACCACAAAAGCTGGTTACATTTGTTTGCGTCCAAGAAGAATGGACGCTTATCCAAGAAACAAAATCATATCAAAATCTATCAAAATGAAAGTGCAGTTATACGGGTACTTTGCTTTTCTCAAATGCACTGATGAAAATATCAGAAAGGTTGTGTTTTGACGTGAATTGTCAAATTGTCAAATGTAATTGTTTGAAACTGACCTAGGCCTCAACAAGGATATACAACGCGCAAGACTACCAAGTCTGATTTTCTGACATCTCTGATAGCCGAGGTGACTTTAATACAATCACCATATTTACCAGACTGTCACCTGTCAACAGTATATCTTATAGAGGTACTGGCTTTTGTCAGCAGATTCTAGCCATTCATGACTGGAAGCTGTGTAAAAATGTGGATTATTTTCCAAATGGCATGTTTATGATTCTAGGTCGAAAGGCCAAAGGCAGAGGATGCACCATCGCCGTTATAGATCTGTCATGCGGAGATCATGAAGAAGCAGCCATAAGGAGTATGGCCTACACGGGCTGTTGTTCATACAGCATACACTTATATAAGCATACCCTGTATGTATAACCTTTGCCGTTTAGACCCTTTAAAGCAAATTTTGAGCAGAGAAATGAGACCTTCCTTCCTGTCCATGATCTCATCAAACTGTTGTGAACGAGAGGGGCCTCGAAAACTGACATCCACACTGCTGTGTACATATGTGTTAAGTGGATATGACGCAGTAAGTTATCCATTCAGGCGAGGCAAGCGGGGGGAGGGGGGGGGGGAGGGGTGGCTCATTTTTCAGCATTTGGCAAGAACAGAACCTTGAAAACAACAACAACAACAACAATAACAAATGAAGGGAATGCATTGCCAATCTCTATGGTCGAAGTGATACTGATTGTCTGAACATGTTTGATCAACTTATATTAGATTTCCGCATGCTGTTGTCAACTGGAGATGCATTTCAATTTAATTTTCTCTGAGAATTGTATCAAATAGCCTTGTACAGATAAACTGACTTGAATCATCTTTCATTACCCTCACCCATAGAATTTGTTCGCAAGAAAATATGTGGGAGACTTGTACCTGTCATGTACTTGCCATGATGTCCCTTCCAGCAAAACCGGGTATCAATTTGTCTGGTGGTTACAAATGTAAGAAAGATAAATATCTGCAACGCTGTTTTTGCTCAAAAGCATCTCTTCCTTGCTCTCTAGCCTGTGCCTGCCTCGGAAAATCGGAAACCTGTACCAGACTTATGCCTGTTTATGATTCATCACCGGAAAATAAATATTGATGTTTTATCTTATATAATGTGTTGCTTTGTATGGTATGCTTTCAAACCTTCACGTAACCATTTAGTAATTGGTTTATAATTACGATGCGCAATAAGCTGTCTTTATCTAACATCAAGCAACGACATTTAAATGTACGTAACCATTGAAAATATTGTGCACTATTTTATGTTTACTAGGCGCCAAAACTTGGCTCGACCTTGGTTTTGAGAAATGTCCATTTTTGAAAATTTATTGTTGAAATGCATGGCTTCATATATGGTATGGTAAATTGTCAAAAATATCCATCTGTTCGCCTGTAAATGGGCATTTGCTACCAATACCATTCTTGACCATTAAAGGGTTAATAACCTATTCTGTAAAAAATAGTATTTACGGTAATTATATCTCCTCAGATATTTATCCATAGACTGAAAATAGTCGTTTATGTATTTATAGTATTTCCGGTATATGTTTATATTCACTTATATGACAAGTATTATTGCTCAATTTGTTTTAAATGAATCATTAGCATTGCTTATCTGATAATGTTCAATAAAAATTGCTTCTTAAAAATACCATGATCATGCATTAGCTTTGTTTATTATAAATTGTGTACTTAAGGACTGCTCCCAGAAGACGGCAGGTTGGAGATCAGACATTTTGTAAACAAAAAATGGATGTTTGTTATTTAATATTCTTAGCATCTTCATTTGGCGAACTGGCAATGTTTCTTTAAAGTTGATTTTGAAACAGAAATATAGTTTATGCATCTCAAATAGAGTAAATGGTTTGTTGTATTTCGTCAAGCGCTTTTGATATATGCTCGAAAATGCTACTTTTTGTCTTAAGGGTGGTGTCCTTAAAATCGCTGCCACAATGTTGCGCAAAAGAATAAAGTTGTCTAGCATTGGTTTCCTAATCCTCAAGATGTTCATCTACACAGAACAAAACTTTAAATTTTATATCAGAGAGGGTAGTTTTTTCCCATAAAAGGAGTCTTTAGCTCTCTGACTAGTGTACGAATTGTATGGCTTTGCTATTTAATAAACATTATGTTGAATATTTAACAAGTTACCTGTAAAGTTACCTTGATCTTGGGATTCTGGGAATTCAGGGTTCGCTTAACACACACGCGCGTGAAGTATGGGTGGAGATTAAAAATTAATGTGCGGAGTGTAACAAGAAATAGGCGCTGTATAGCAAGAATTGGGGCGGAGCGTAACAAGAAATTGAGGTGGCATCTCAAGAATTGGGGTAGAGCGTAACAAGAAATTGACGTGGCATCGCAAGAATTGGGGTAGAGCGTAACAAGAAATGGACGTGGCATAGCACGAATTGGGTCGTGGCATAGCAAGGAATAGGCCTGGCATGGCATGCATTGGGGCGTGGTATAGCAAGAAATAGGCGCGGCATAGCATGCATTTGGGCGTGGTATAGCAAGAAATAGGCGTGGCATAGCATGCATTTGGGCGTGGCATAGCATGAAATAGGCGCGGCATACCATGCATTGGGGCGTGGCATGGCAAGAAATAGGCGCGGCATAGCATGCTTTGGGGCGTGGCATAGCAAGAAATAGGCGCGGCATGGCATGCATTGGGGCGTGGCATAGCAAGAAATAGGCGCGGGATAGCATGCATTGGGGCGTGGCATAGCAAGAAATAGGCACGGCATAGCATGTATTGGGGCGTAGCATAGCAAGAAATGGGCGAGATATAGCAAGAAATGGGCGGGGTATAGCAAGAAATGGGTGTGGTATTGCATGAAATGGGCGGGGTATAGCAAGAAATGGGCAGGGTAGAACTAGAAGTGGGCGTCGTATAGCAAGAAATGGATGGGGTATAGCTAGAAATGGGAGAGCTATAGCAAGAAATGGGCGGGGTATACCTAGAAATGTGTGGGTTATGGCTAGAACTAGGCATGGTATAGATAGAAATGGGGTGGGTATAGCAAGAAATGGGCGCGGTATGGTCAAACTGTTCGAATATAGTCAATTATCCGATTGCAGCATCAATGCGGCAGACATAAGAAACGAGTGGTGGCCATTATAACACTTATACGCACGCACGCACGCACGCACGCACGCACGCACGCACGCACGCACGCACGCACGCACGCACGCACGCAGAGCTGCATAACATTCTTAAAGGTGCACACTGGAAGTGAGTGCACTTCAAGACTAAGTGCAAAAGTGACACGCACGTAGTCATTATTTGCATTTGCAGGAATTGTGAATTCGAAATGAGTTTACAACTGTTTGTATTTGTGAAGAAATGATCATGGGCAGTCTGGTCGTAGAAAACATATAGTCTGCCCCAGAATTGAGCGCTCTCGGTCTTCACAGCTGTCTAGGATATGGTGTTCGCTATCTTTGCAATTCATCTTGTACCAATTTTCTTTTCAGAGAATCCAAATCATGACGATGGCGCTTTGGTAAAGGTTGTCCCGGGTCCCTTTAAGTAGGGGAGTGGTACCAGGATGACAATCGAACGGCTTGTCTAAGTATTAAATGATGTGTTTAGACATGCCCAGTTTGAAGAAACAATTTTTGAAATCCAACATGGCTAGCATATGAGTCAAAATTCAAATTGACCACCAAAACAGTGAATTCTTGGCACCCAATATAAAATAAAACATTTAAAATGCCATTCATGTTTCAATAATGCAACTATCGACAAGACACGCTCAAAATTGTCATGGGATTCATAGCAAAATGGTCATCGTTTAACAGAAAGTGCAATTCTCAGATGTATTATTGGACCAACTTTGCTTGATCTAACTGCCCATTATTCTCCTGCGGTAACAGTCTCTGGCTTAACAAAACAACAACTCGTGTATTTAATGGGTAGCATGAATGCCATTTATCCATTTGATGTCCATGCTGGAAGTATAATGACACCCGCTTTGAGTAAGAAGAGATAGCAGCGTTCTTATATGCATCATTACCTGCGACACATGTACCTGTATGTTGTACAGAATCATAGAAGCGTCTGCATATGGTGCAGAAGCATAGATGGCATGGAATGCTAGCTTTGGGGCAGCCCTGGTGTGAAATGAAAGGAGGTTATGTATATTTGTACCTGGACCGGGTTCATTTGCAGATAAATACAAAGACGGGTTTGTCGATGTGTGAATAACGAGACAAAATGTAGTCAGCAAGGAGTTGTGTCACCTGTTATTTGTTGACATCATTTGTGAGAAAGGTATTCTTGTCTCATAGTTTTGGTAATTGTTGACTGAGGCCGTAGATTTGCCTTTCCATACTTTTGTCTGGCCGGTCGTTTAGCAAGTATGCCTCCTTTCCACTGGGCAATAGTCATCGTATAGGATAGGAGAGGAGCGCCTGGTCATGCTGTGATGGAGCTCACCATCTTTTCTGCCTGGGGTTTGAATATGAGCGGAGCAAGATCATTATTGGAGATTATACACACAGGTCTTACAGTATCCATACTACTGCATTCTATATTCATGTGTGAAGTCAATGTTGGTGGTTGTACAGAAAGAAGTTGGATGCTGCCGAACAAGGGCAGGGGCTTGGACACCGCTCTGCTGATGCCTTTCTCACTACAAATTGCCCATAGCTTGCTTGTGATTGGCCATTCATGACATAGTGCAGATCTCATTTTCCCAATCATATCCAGCAGGAATTCCAGCGAATGATTGTCCTTTTCTTTCAACCATTGATATAGTTTTCTTCTGTTCTGTGGTTTTCCGGAATGTAAGCACCTGTTGCTTCTTTATAGGGTCACTGTATTTTGGGGTGCATTTCTTAGGTCTTGGTGTTTCCACAAGTGTTAAAATAATGCTTTTTCCAATCCATCTCAGTGGCACTGAAGTTCTCAATTCTCCCAGGCATTCCACCTGTCTCATCTGAGAACCTATTGATAGCCATTTCAACGATATGGCCCACTGGTACTTTAGTGTGCTTCTCGCCACTCAGAGACCCGGTGAAACCTCAATCCAAATCTTTCCATCACATCTCCCATATCTACATAGAAGTACTTAATGTTGCTGGGCAGTGGTAACAAATCACCGTTTGTGACAGATTCCTTTTCAAGAATAACATGTGCTGTTAGAGACAATAGTAGGTATTATCTTATGTCTATACTAGAGATATGTAGGAGTCGTGTTGCGTTCCTCAGCGATAACGATTTTCAAATCCCTCATCCTAGTGAGATTATGTAAAGCATTTGGTAGTAAATGTCTCATGTTTCGGAAACACATAATCAGAGGCATTGTGAACAAATAGGAGTTAATGACACTAGAATATTATGCATTGTTGCTCCGTATGTATCTTGGCATAATCGAAGAGTGTTGATTTGCTTTATCAGTAAACGTAATTGTTTGAACAGGAATAAGTCTGCCTTTTGCCCACTTATCATCGGTGCAAATAATACACAGCTTGTTCTGCTCATTCTGGCAAGACGAAGTATAATATAACATTTTCTGTGCGCTTCATCTACTGCCCTGCTCCTAAAGGGAATCATTGTCATGGATGAGATCCTCAGGCGTAAGTTTTTGGAATGTTATTGACAAACCCCGTTGTGATTTTAGAAATGATTCTTTCAGAAATTATCCTTTGCATAATTTCTGAGCCCATTTATCACCCTGTGCTGACCAATCCACCAAATCATACATTCTATTATAATTGTACAGGGCACTCTCTCATCGATTTGCATTTTGCTCACAATGTTCCCAATCAGAAATGTTTTCATATTTGGCCAACTTCAAGTATTTCCTTTCACATTTAAATCTGACCTTTAATTCGCACAAGATAGATATGCGTTGCCCGAAAGGTTGGCTCAGGTAGGTGGATAGGCCTATCTTATCAGATGCACATGATGATGACTCGTCCATTTTGAGCTATGAGGTCTACGGCAGCTACACATATGTGAGATGAAAAACACAACAAATTACGATGAGAGGCAATGAAGCCATGTTGGTCTCAAAATTGCAGTTCAATTTGAATGGTCTCCATTTTTTTTATTTATGATTTATCATATAACAGCGAAATGTTGGAACAAAACATGTTGCGATAAAGAAATAGGATATGTGGATTATTCATTGAATTATATATTGTATTTATTTGGGGTCTTACAGTAATTTATTTAGGATGCGCTTTATACATGGTCAGGCAAGGAAATTTACATTAGATTAACACTTTATAAAATTATCCTGGCCCATGTATTATAAAAGGCAAACATATTAATAAGACGTATAATACTTATACAAAATTGCGCTCCCAACTAAATGGTGATTAGGCTAATTGGCTAGACACTAGGCTAGGCTAGTAAGTGGGATAGGCCTATCCAGTATGCTAGCAGGCCATGCGATTAGGTTAGCTCAGTAAGCTAGGCCAGTAGGCCGGATCGGGCTATGATGTTTAGCCAGTCATATAGTATGCTACACCTGTCGTTTAGTTAGACCAGTAGTTAGGCCAGTAGGCAATGGCAGGCTATGCGGATAAACACGCGAGTAGACTAGGCAGTATAGATAGCACGCTATGCTGGTAGTCTAGGACAGTAGGTTAGTAGGACAAGACAATATATTACTATGTAGGTTAGTAGTTTAGGCTGGTAGGCTGGGTTATGGTAGTCTATGCTAGTAGGCTATGCTACTATACTAAGCTAGTAGGCTATGCTAGTAGGCCAGCCTAGTAGGATAGGCTACTGTGCTAGGATAGTAGACTAGGCTAAAAGGTCGTTTTGCTTGTCTAGGCTAGTGAACTGTAGTCCTCTCTGCATTGATATTTGTAGCAGTGGTGTATTGGTATGGTTGCATACATTAACATCATGTTCTATAATTGACATTGTGACTTGCATACGCGCATTAACTTCATGTTCTATAACTGGCGTTGTGACTCGCATGGACACATCAACACCATATTCTAAAACTGATATTGTGACTCGCATACATACATTAACATCATGTTCTATAACTTACATTGTGACTCACACGCGTACATCAACATCATGTTCTATAACTGACATTGTTAGCCAGATTCAAACAAGGTATCATATTACTTTCAGCATATCCTGTCTCTACTTCTCATCCATGGAGTGCTGCGCGTGGTTCTCAGTCAAGACCAAATCTGCCAACAGATGCAATCGGTCGATAATAGTAAGTAAAGAATGAAATCTAATAATCCAGGCAGCCAGTCGATAATTGTGAGTAAAAAAGGAAATCGATCAATCAAGGTAATCTCTGGCTAATCCTACGTAAAGACAGGAAGTCTATGAATTGATGTACGCGCTTGATACTCATAAGTGTTTAAAACTCGATCTTTTTTAATTATGATTGTGACGTCAGCTTATATCTGACGTAATAGATTATGACGTCACATATCTGAGTGACAGATCGGATCACTGCATTGTAGAGATAGGATCTGTAATCCATACGCATGATATCTCAACCTGCAGACAAGAAAATGGGCTTTATTGCCACCGTACTGTCTTAATGCCGTCCATTCTAAAATGGGTTTTATTACCACCGTCTTATCTTAGTGCCGTCAATTCTGTTTTAGACTGCGCCTTATACTGTTGAGATTAGGTACTTTCTGCTTTGTGGATAGTGCTTGAGAATTTCCGAAATGCTAAACATTAGGTGACGTCACGGGCAATTTAAAACAGTGTTCCTTCATGTGTGCTAAGCACTTTGTGCGATGTGGGAGGAGACGTTGTGTTGTTGAAAAACCACATCCTTGTTTTTTTGTCCTCAGGAATAACTTTGAACACGTTTTTAAATTCACGTTTGCGGTGTACTGAGGCTTACTGTTCACATTCCTGTTCATGAACTGATGAGGCCTGGTGTAACACGGCCACACAAACGTATTCATAGCAGCTTGTCCTTTCCTAACATAACAGATTGTCCTTTCTCCAAAGCTTCCACGTAGATAAAACACAGCCTTGCCCATCATGACATAGCGCTTCCACCTAGATAAAACACAGCCTTGCCCATCATGACATAGCGCTTCCACCTAGATAAACACAGCCTTTTCTATCATGGCATAGCACTTCCAACTAAATAAAACACAGCCTTGTCCATCAAGACATAGCGCTTCCATCTAGATAAACCACACCATTGTCTGTTTTGACATAGCACTTCCACCTAGATAAAACAGACCCTTGTCCGTCATGACATAGCGCATTCACATAGATAAAACACAGTCTTGTCCGTCGTGACATAGCCCTTCCACCTAGATAAAACACAGCCTTGTCCGTCATGACATAGCGCTTCCACCCAGATAAAACACAGCCTTGTCCGTCATGACATAGCGCTTCCACCTAGATAAAACACAGCCTTGTCTGTGATGACATAGCGCTTCCTCCTAAATAAAGCACCCCTTGTCCGTCATGACCTAGCGCTTCCACCTAGATAAATCACACCCTTGTCCGTCATGATATAGCGCTTCCATCTAGATAAAGCACCCCTTGTCCATCATGACATAGCGCTTCCATCTAGATAAAGCACCACTTGTCCATCATGACATAGTGTGTCCAGTTCGTCACATGGTACTGTAGATTTAGTTTCCAAGCGCGATCCCTTCCTTCTCGCACAACCACCCCCACAACCCACCCCTCCTCCACCCACTCCACCCCACCCCACCACCAATGGTAGGGTGAGGTTTATCAAGCATACACGTTTTCTCATATTTCCCTTGATAATAATATGTATGGCGTTATTTACAGATCAAATAGTGATTGAAATTTCCATGGTGGGGTGGTGGTGGGTGTGGGGAAGGTGGTTTTCCATGGTGGGGTGGTGGGGGGGGGGAAGGTGGGTGGGTGGGGGGGGGGGTAATATCAGTAAATACCACTCCGGGAAATACTACAAAAAACTGGGAACACTGGGAAATACCGCGCTGTTGCAGCAACAGCGCCCAGTCAAATTAGTTTCAAAAAATTCAAAAGAATATTTAATAAATAGTAAAAGCAAACAAGTTGTACAACAACGCATAGACCGTCTTCAAATATGCGTTCCTGACGTACTTATCGACGTCATTCATGATGTCATTCATTATGATGCCACTGTACACATCACGCAGTTCATTATGACGTCATATGATGGGTGAGTACTCTGGACAGGTGAATTGATGTCAGAGGTCATTGTCAGCAAATATTTATGTTGCACCCACGAATTTATTTATTATTAAGTTATTTTCAGTAGAGGTAACTATAATGGACCTTTCCATTTGAGCTATGCCCCGCCCATCATCCACACCTCGCTCGTGTTGGGATCGATCGATCTCTGAACTTCCTACCTATCAATTTCCAGAACACTAGACAGGTAAGCTGCTGAATCTTTTGAAACTAATTTGACTGGGTGCTGCTGCCTTTCCAGTCACTTTGGTTTCAAAATATTCAACAGCATGTTTATTAAATAGCAAAGACATACAATTTATACAACGTGTCGGACTATTAAGAGTTAAAGAGGGCGATATCGAATCATTCATGACGTCATGATTATGACGTCAGCATACACGCCACGTAGTTAATTATGAAGTCATATGATGTCAGATTAATAGCTGGCTATTCTGGGAATGTGAATTGGAATTAGCTACATATATAAAAGCGATGTGGGTGCTTGATTAAAATGTGAGACTCACTTGTGAATCATGTCACCCCCCCCCCCCCCCTCAAAATGCCTTGTCAGAAATTAAAACATTCAACATCTCTAGTAAACAATAATGCCACAATAATCAGTGCTGTGTATGCGGGAATGGCTAAGCAGAGGTTGTAAGATTCCCTTCCATTGCAAAATTTACAGTAGACAGAAACATTAAAAAAACCTCGAAAAGAAACCCTTTTGTCATGACCGTCACACCCAATGAATATAGCGATTCCTTAATGTATGTGACGAGCAATCCAATAGAGTTAACGCCCTTTGTAATGCTCTCCCGTACTTACAATAACAGACAACACACAACAGTGTAACTATATAAGCGAAATTTGACATCTGAATCATGTTACTCAAGAGTATATTATTTAGCTGTCAAGACCGAACGTTGGTCCAGGTTTTTCCAAATGCATTTATCCATTCCTGTAATAAATTTTAATATTTAGAATAATAGCCTATTCTGATAAGCATATAGCACCACTGCATTCACAGAGAAAAACAAAATGACAGTATCGACAAACACATCATACTCTCAAAACCATTACGTTCCTTATTTATAAGTCATGGAAATTTGCACATTTCTTTACATCAAAGATGCCTTATGATTTTACGTGTTCTGCTAAAGTATTTTGTGGTATCAATAGACCTTTCTTTGCACAATATCAGGGAAATATGCATTTCTATGTTATTTCATATCAAGACCATAACATTTTGCCAAGACCGTCACATGCGTCATGGTGACCGCATTGAATTTTTCATTTGGATTCATAAAATATATGTTTACAGCTAACGAGTGTATATATTATTCATTAATTGCCCGTATATATCGTTTTGATAATTTTGCGTCACATTTAGCTGATCTGAATTTTAGTTTTGACAAATCACCCCTGATAACGTGTGATGGTATTGACCAAATCGATGGGAATGGGGGTTAGTGAGGACATAATTTTCAAGAAATGGATTAAGATTAAGTATGGCAAGTTATAACAATATCCTCTACAACGAACTCAAATGAAATAAAATTCATATAATTATGTATCAAAAGGGTTTGAAATTTGACATTTCTAAACCACCATTTTTGTACGTTTTCCTGAAATCAACTCATATAAACTGCTCACCTGATGACTCAGTATTTGCCAGTATTTCGCAATATTTCCCAGTAATTCTCGGCATTTCCCAGTATTTCTCACCGCCCTGTACTAATATATCCCTGGCAATTGCCCATTCTGTGAAAGGGAGGGGGGGGGGCAGGAAATACTGTGTTCAGTGCCACTTTTACCACCACGAGCACCAGGGAGCAATCCCATGATGACGTCATTAACTGATTCGAATTCAGGCAGAATGGCTGCACCCATTATCGTAAAAAGTGTGAAGTTTAGATTGTCTGTTCAAATTTTTCGGTTTAATTTCTGTTATTTTACATTTCGCCCTTAATTCTATCACTAGTTGGGGTTGCCATTCGCCAGTATTTGATAGTTCCATTGCCGCTTCCTTTAACCCTGACCACTCTGATGTCAACATTCTATCATTTTAAGGTGCCAGTAGCAAAGAAACCGGTGTACATTTTGAAACATTTTTGGTGGACAAGCTTACTGTCTACAAAAACACCATCTTCCAACAAATTTGTTTAAAAATGAACACCAGTTCATCTTTTTAATTTAATTTGAAAACTTAGACTTTTGACATCAGAGTGCAAAGAGTTAAGGTTAAATACAATTTGTATTTGAACGATGTTGCGAAATATTACTTTTCCTTGCTGATTCGAATACGCATTGATACCGCAAATACCTGTCTTATGCGGCCACTTCATGGAGCAGTAGGAAGTAGACAATATAGAGAGATCCGATCTGTCACACAACTATATGGCGTCATAATCAATTACGTCACAGGTATGTCGTCGTCACAATTAAATGCGTAATGAATGACTTATCTAGCGCCGTCATGAACATTTAAAAGTCCGTCAAGTGTACGAATTGTATGGTTTTGATTGATTTACTATTTAATACTTATTCTGTTGAATATTTTGAAACTAATTTTAATAGGCGTCGTTGGTGCCATAGGCAGTAACAACACCCAGTTAAATTAGTTTCAAAATACTCAACAGCCTACCTGTATAGTTACATTGAATATGGGATTCTGTGAAGCCAGTGTTCAAAGGATATAAATCGATTTTAGCAGGTGTATTTGTGGGTGGAAGTTAGGTTGAAAGGGTCGGGACATAGGTAGAAGTTGGCGGGGCATAAACAGAAATGGGCGGGGCTTAGGTTGAAATGGATGCCTCTATTGGCTGGTGGTGTCTGCGTGACACGTGACTTGGAACATGATATGCCTTTTGATGAAAGAGATGGTGATTCTCTAAGAGATGTTATCTTTCAATGACCTGTCTAAAAGAAGCACAATTTCTGTGCCCTAATGACAAGTGGTCGCTTGAACAGTGATCATTATACTTGTGTTGCCGCTATCGTTACAGAGCCTCCTACGCCTTCGCTGCCGAACGTGACGTCATTTATGATCCGATCCAAGGGCAGTCTCTCGAATTATACTGCTGACACATGGTACTATATCGATATGGTTGCCAATAAAGCGGCTCTCACGCTAATGATGGACGGAAGACAACAAATACAGATACTGGACTTCACTGCGGGTCAGGTTTATCAGATAGGTAAGTATTAGCAGCACATCGTAACTGGCATAAATCAGCCAGTTGACCTGTCAGTCTGTAGATTAGTCTGGCAGTCAGTGGATGGGTCCTTTGTTCATTCATTCGTTGTCGGTTGGTTTGTCAGTCAGTCTGTCGGTTTGTTCAGTCGGTCGGTCGGTCGGACAGTCTGTCGAATGGTTGGTTGTTTAGTTAGTCAGTTGCTCAGTCAGTCGATCAGTCAGTCAGTCGGTTGATCGGTCGGTCGTTCAGTAGGTCGGTCGGTCGGTCGGTCGGTCTGTCGGTCGGTCGGTCGGTCGGTCGGTCGGTCGGTCGGTCAGTCGCTTTGTCAGCCTGTTGGTCGGTCGGTCGATCAATCGGTCGGTCAATTAATCAGTCAATCAGTCGATCGGTTGGACAGTCAGTCAGTTGCCTAGTTGGTTAGTATGGTGGTCGGTGGCGTGAGTAAATATCTGGAATGAACACCTAGGGTGTGGTTGCGAGCCTGCCTGCCTGCCTGCCTGCCTGCCTGCCTGCCTGCCTGTCTGTCTGTCTGTCTGTCTGTCTGTCTGTCTGTCTGTCTGTCTGTCTGTCTGTCTGCATGCATGCCTGCGTGCGTACATGCCTGCTCGTATGCCTGCATGCATGCCTATCTGTCTGGAAATTTCTGACAAAGCTGCGTCGCTGTATAATAATTGTTCAGAATGACGATCTGACTTATATAATTTACAGCCGGTACAACGTGTCAAACCTTCAACATGACTGCTGCTGGAGACATTAGCATTCCGGCGATACAGGCAGCATTTGGCGACATTCGGGAAAATGGAAAGAACCAATTGCCTGGAAGCTACTATGGACTCAACTTCGGATCCCAATACCAACCTGTGAGACTTCATCTGATTACACCCATATGCACGCACGCACGCACGCACGCACGCACGCACGCACGCACGACGCACGCACGCACGCACGCACGCACGCACGCACGCACGCACGCACGCACGCACGCACGCACGCACGCACGCACGCACGCACGCACGCACGCACGCACGCACGCACGCACGCACGCACGCACGCACGCACGCACGCACGCACGCACGCACGCACGCACGTAAGCACGCATGCACGGACGCACGCACTCAAGAACACACGCGCGCACATACGCACGAAAGCATACACATTCGTGCGCTCACACGCACGGACTCACATACGAATGTACGCACCGCATGCACTCATTCACGCATCCACCTTTTTTAAACAAACACAAGCATTACAATGATTTTAATGATTTCTTAAAATTCGATCAGTATCACTTTGATCTATCTGGCAGGCATATAGAGGTCAAGAGACAGTTGACGGTGTGACCTTAGATAAGTGGGATGAGTGTATTGTACGAACTGAAGCAAAATCAATCATCCATATGACGTATTGGTTTACACGTAAGTACACATCTCTATGAACATACGTATCGCTACTTTGTTATCGGCATAATAGCGCACCTATATCTCCACGTCAAATACAGGTAGCTATTAATGCGTCCGTATGTGTATTTGTCTGCTGTCACATGAGAGAATATAATACTTACAGATAGACAAGCTGAAGGACCTATGCATTTTATGCACGAATTTACGGGTACACAATCCTTCTAGTGGGTCGATACTAGCATTTGAACATTCTCATGCACTCACCTCCCGTTCCCCCCACCCACCCCCACCCAGCCACCCGCACATACACTCGTCCACACGGTCGCCCGCATGACCATCCGCTATCTCACACATATTAACGTGCATACATACACACACGCTCGCGCACATGCACGCACGCCCACACGCACATACACACACGTACGCACTCATACACGCATTCCCGCCCACTCGCACACACCCATGAACGCACACACCCATGAGCGCACGCACGCACGCACGCACGCACGCACGCAAGCACGCACGCACGCACGCACGCACGCACGCACGCACGCACGCACGCACGCACGCACGCACGCACGCACGCACGCACGCACGCACGCACGCACGCACGCACGCACGCACGCACGCACGCACGCACGCACGCACGCACGCACGCACGCACGCACGCACGCACGCACGCACGCACGCACGCACGCACGCACGCACGCACGCACGCACGCACGCACGCACGCACGCACGCACGCACAAACACGCACAATACTATTTCTTTGTTTTCAAATTATGTGCCTTAGAAAATGCATTCCTCATTGTCTCATTGTCTCATTGTCTCATTGTCTCATTGTCGACTTCTCATTGAACCACACAATTCTAGACATTTAAAAAACCACGTTCACCACAATTTGTCATTTATTAGCAGGTTATTCCAGCAGTCACCATTTATTAGCAGGTTATCTCAGCAGTCACCATTTATTAGCAGGTTATCCCAGCAGTCACCATTTATTAGCGGGTTATCCCAGCAGTCACCATTTATTAGTATGTTGTCCCAGCAGTCACCATTTATTAGCAGGTTATCCCAGCAGTCACCATTTATTAGCAGATTATCCCAGCAGTCACCATTTATGAGCAGGTTATCCCAGCAGTCACCATTTATTAGCAGGTTATCCCAGAAGTCACCATTATTAGCAGGTTATCCCAGCAGTCACCATTTATTAGCAGGTTCTCTCAGCTGTCACCATTTATTAGCAGGTTATCCCAGCAGTCACCATTTTGTCTGTGTTTGCTTGTTTTTGCATTACTTTTAGGGTTTTCAGTAAATCGACTTTATTTTTTAAACGTGTAGGTAACTTTTTCTCATTTTAAAACCATTTTACTCATGATAAAATCAATGGTTTTAATTGATTATCACTGGCTGGTTATTTATCAGATGGTTCAACATTTTGGTCACATCGATGTTTTACCATCCTTTGCTCATGTTCTCCTTTTTGAATGGTTTTCATAGTCGTCTTAGACTTTTGAACACGTTCGATGTTTTTTCCTTGTTATTGATTGCATTAAGAATCCTTGTTTACAAATCCGGGAAACAGGATTTGCACCTATGTCTACGAGTTGTTTACAAAAGGCGCATATTTTATCCTTCACAATGCGGTACTACGAGTCGTTTACAAAAGGCACACGCTACCTTTCACAATGTGGTATCTACGAGTTGTTTATAAAAAACACAATCTACTCTTCACAATGTAGTATCTACGAGTTGTTTACAAAGCGCACATGCTACCCTTCACAATAGGTATCATTGAACGGTATGCTTCTCAATATGGCATAAGCAACAATGAATAATACCCTTCTCAATAAGATATAGGTAACACCGATAGTTCAGTCAAACTAAATTTTGACCCAGGACACATTGCAACAGTAGTACTTCATGAGTTTCCCTAGTCAATCGATGCATCCACATGATCTGTCAAAAAGACAATTTAATATATTTGGTGGCACATGAGTTTTTAGCTCACGTACCTCAGCTTATATAATGGCGTCATCTGCCGTCTGTCCGCCTGTCAACAATAGTGACACCTTTGGAGTTTTGTTGGCGGATTGAGACACACTTTGGTAGACATGTTCCGTCAGACAATATCTATTCGAGCTTTGAATATGATGCGCCCACGCCTTCAACAATCAGAGTTATGGACCTTGTTAAATTTTCAATGTGCTTGTCACATATTTCGTCATTTGCTGGTGGATTGAAAGCAAATTTATGAAATCTGTTTCTTCATGCAATATCTATCGAAACACTGAGTATAAACTGGCCACGTCTTCAAAACCAGAGCTACGGCCCTCGTTCGATTTTCAAAGTACAAAGGCCTATTGTGAAAATATGTTTTTAGAACGTTTCGTCATCTGTTGATGGTTTAATGCCACATTGGGCAGACCCGTTCTTTTAGGAAATATCTATCCGAGCTGTGATTATATGAGGTGGTCATGCCTTATGGTATGGTATGCTCCCTGTTTAAATTATTGACACCTATGAAGGCGTTGATGTACTGAATCTTATGGGGAAACCTTTAGTTGCCGTCACATTTGCACAACCTCCTATACATTCTGAAGATTCCATGGGACAATCAAGTCCTTGATTCCTGCATTTACACAACATGGTATTACCTATAGTAGTGACTTAAGTGCAGGATCTGGGTCCGTATGAATAGGCATCAGCCTAGATTCGCATATTTCCAATCCCCACACTTCTTGCTTTAAGGAATTGTCCATCCATTCCTGAACTGGTGTTACACATGAAGGGTACGGAACATTGATGTGCGTGACGTCTGTGGAAGATCGCAAGGATGTATTGAGGTGTTACTACGTGCCACTTGGCTCTGAAATCGTTTCTACTTGATTGTGTTCGGATTGTGGTGCCCTCCAGACTTGTATACACACAATTGCTTTTGCTCCTGCCACAACAATTTTAACCCTTGAATTGCGAAATACACTTGCATGTTCTCAGAGCGGCAGGGGGAGGGAGAGAGAGGGGGGGTGGAGATAGAGAGAGAGAGAGAGAGAGAGAGAGAGAGAGAGAGAGAGAGAGAGAGAGAGAGAGGGAGGGGAGGAAGCTATGGAGAGAGGAGGTAGGGAGGGAGTGAGGGGGAGGGAGGGAGGGAGGAAGAGGGAGGGAGGGAGGGAGGGAGAGAGAGAGATAGAGAGAGAGAGAGAGAGAGAGAGAGAGAGAGAGAGAGAGAGAGAGAGAGAGAGAGAGAGAGAGAGAGAGAGAGAGTATGTCACTCACACACCTCTCACCAAACTTGCATAGTGAAACATATTTGAATAACGATGATGCTAAGCATGGCCTCACAGTTTGAACACAGACAATATGTAACGCCGGTAATTATCAGAGAAAAAACATTCCAAAACAATACATAAACCATGACAATTTTGACCTGTGAATGAAAGTTATCCACGCAATCTAGCTTTGTAAACAGTCAGTTTTTCAATGTAGTACATGTTATATACAAAAATAAACAAATATATCTTACCCCGACGGCCCTTGCGAAACTCTACCACTAAATCGGCAGATATATAAATATGAATGTTGTCACGATCAGTTCAAATAGGCGATTGCCATGAGTTTTGACAGCTCAGGACTACTTGTGCGAACCGTTTTCTGTAACCCTACGCTCAACTCAAATAAATGTATACAATAAGCCAATCGCATGCATTTTACGTCTGTCTTATAAAACTCCTCACCAATCCCAATTATTGGACTATACCGCTTAACTACAATTTTCACCACCCACGTGCGGAAGTAGAACCACTATTTTCTCGCGAATTTAAGATTAATACACCTACACACTCTTGACGTCATAATAGCTTACATCTGGCATGGTGCCATACAATCTCTACAAACAAAAATAAAGACTAATAATAATAATAATAATAATAATAGTACATTTTTAGAGCGCTTAATCCATGCAACTGCATGCTCTAAGCGCTAACGCGCGTAAGTATTCTATGGATATGCTATTTGAAATAAATAGAATTTAAGATTGGATTTAAAGATTTCTAAAGTTGATGAGTTTCTAATTTCATTTGGTAAGTTATTCCATTCGGTAGCTGCAGTGAAAGAGAAAGTTTTATGGCCATATGTTTTAGAGTTGACCTTAGGTACTTTTAGTAGATTTAGATTTGCAGATCTGAGAGAGCGACCAGGAATGTAAGGTTGTACAAGGTCAGAGAGATAGGCTGGTGCTGTGCCAGATACACATTGGTATGTCAGACATAGTGTCTTAAAAGTTATTCTTTGCACAATGGGGAGCCAGTGCAAATCATGTAGGACCGGAGTAATGTGTTCTCGCTTGGCACACAGGGATATGATTCTCGCTGCAGTGTTCTGGACCACCTGAAGTCGCTGAATAAGTTCTTTTGAGGCGCCAATCAGGAGGCTATTACAATAATCCAGGCGCGACGTTATCAATGCTCGTACTAGCATGATCGCGGCCTCTTTTGTGATATAGCGCCTGATGCTGCCGATATTGCGCAATTGAAAATAGCAGACTTTGCAGATGTAACTAACATGTTTATCCATAGTCAGTTCATTGTCTAATAACTGTAACGCAGTGATTTTTACCCATGAAACAATCACTCGGTCACATGCATGTGTGGCTCAAGTCTAAGGACCAGGAATTATTGTATTATATATTTGTAGCTTATGACGTCTCAGGTATTATTGTATTGTGTATTTGCAGTGCATGCCATCTTTAAGGACCACGTGTTACTGTATTGTGTATGTGTAGCTCTTGGAGTCTCATGTATTATTGTATTGTGTATTTGTAGCTCTTGGCTATCATACGCCGTATGACTTGACTGGCACATATTCTTGGCCAGTGTATGCAACACAGAACAAGTCGGTAGCTATACAGATCAGAAATGTAACAAGAACTTTGAATACAAAAACGTATTATTCATTCTTCTCTATGAAGGCAAGCGTTGACACACAGGAAATATTTATGGTATGATTTATAATTCACTATTTATGGTCTCGGTGGGTATAGAGGTGGTGTGGGGTTGGGGTGTGGGGTGTGTGTGTGTGTGGGGGGGGGTTGTTTGTGCAGGAGAAACACCCCATGCACCACTTCAGGATCAGCGCCATCATGATTTGTTTTGTTCATTAGCGTCTAAGTAAAAGATCTAGACATGTTGTCATGGACCTCATTTTCCCGGCATCAATCAAAACCGTATTATGGTAGTCATTATGCAAATCAGTTGGATTATTACGTCATCACAGGTCAAAAGGTCATCAATATACCGTTCCACTTTATCTATCCATCATATGACGTCATAATTAACTACGTGTCGTGTAGAATGACATAATGCAAAATGACGCCATTATGACGTCATGAATGACGTAGATAAGTATGTCACGATCGCATAATTGAAGACGGACTATGCGTTGTTATACGAATTGCATGTCTTTACTATTTAAAGGGAACACAAGAAGGGTCACCATCGTTTGTATGAAACATGCAGTTCTATCGTAGAGCCCATATTTAAGCTACTGTGTAACGATTTCCTGCTACATTTATATATAAATCCGATTAAAATGGTGTTAGAAAACGCTATGTTACTATCATTGTCTGCGAGTTGGTTAAACCTATGACGTCATAGGTTGAATCCCATCCGACAAGACCCATGATAACTGCACTCTCAAGACAGGAGTGCATGCATGTGGATGGTGATATCTCTATCGGTGATAATGCTATAGACATCATTTGTATATGTGCAGATTGAAGAGAGTAAGACGTTTATCACACTATCGCAAATTTATAGAATATTTTTTATTCAGATGCCTGCAAATTATATGAATATTACAATATGAATATCTCAGGACGTTTTGAGCCTAGTATGAAAACATAAGTATCTAAAGATGTATTGGGATGTATGCAAGAACTATTTAAACTCTCATATTAATAGATGAAACTTTAATAACATTATCTGCCGTAGCGGCAGTGAGAGCGTTGATTCAAATGTGGAAATTGTACAGATATACCTATACGATCCCGTTATTCATTTATCTCAAGCTCAAAATTTGATGTTAAAATCGTCGCCATCAGAGAAATCAGACAAAGGACTGTTATTATATATTCTTCAACAATTCTGCAAATATAGTTTATATATTACTAACACAGCTGAAGAGAACCCCTTATAAAATGCAATTCACAATTTTATTGCGATAGCGTTGGATCACAGCGAGAAATACTTTCGAACCTATAATGTCATACACTTCATCCGGGAATAAAAATTTAACTGATGTATCACATATTTAAATAATGAAGATATATATTTCTAATTTGAGCACAGAGTTTACAATTAAATTTCTGAAAACGTTACGGTCTGTAGATTCATTTTATACTAAGTAGTATAGAGGGTATGGCGTTCCCCTTTAATAAAGATTCTGTTGAATATTTTGGAAAACTAATTTAATATCTAACAGCTTATCTGTATAGTTTCCTTGAAATTAATAGTCAGGGAGTTCAGAGATCGATCGATCACAACACGAGGGAGGTGTGAGTGGAGCTTAGCTAGAGGTGGGCGGGCCTTATGTCGGCGTTATTAGCTTAAGAAGTTAATAATAGACACCTTACTACGAATCTAATGAGTCAATGTTGATACATTCCATGAGATGCTGTTATAATAACAACTGACAGAATCTACTTGTCGAAAATAGCAGAAGGATGCATTTATGGTGAAGTGAACATAATAGTCACATCTAAATAATGTTGATTAATAAATGACCACTCAAGACTCTAGTTTCCTCTGTGATTTCATATATGTTATAGGTAAATCAGTTGGATAATTATGTCATCAGAGGTCAAAAGATCACTATCTTTAGCTGCCGCTTAAAACCTGGCAATGGACCTTTCCATTTTAGCTATGCCCCGCCCATCTCTAACCAAGCTCCACCTACACTTCGCCGTGTTAGGATTGATCGATCCCCGGGTGCCCTAACTATCAATTTCCTGAGGACTGTACAGGTAAGCTGTTGAATATTTTGTAACTAATTTGACTTGGTGCTGACGCTGCCTATGGCAGCAAAAGCGCCCAGTCAAATTACCTTCAAAATATTCAACAGAATATTTATTAAATAGTAAAGACATACAATTCTTACAACAACGCATAGCCAACCTTCAAATATCCGTTCGTTACGTACTTATCGACGCCATTCATGACGTCATTCATTATGGCGTCATTCTACACGTCACGTAGTTGATTATGCCGTCATGGGATGGATTGATAAAGTGGAAAGGTCTATTGGCATTGTTGTGACATACAAATCACTTAGAAGTAATATTTTGGCATTAATAGCTTGATAGATGACAGATCTACAAGGTCTGTCTTAATTTAATTCATGGGATTTTGTTTCTAAAACCGATAACAGAATGTACATTATTGAATGTACTTGCAAAATGCAATTATTGGGAAATGAAGGATGACATGTCATAACATCGCCTCCATATAACGTAAAGTAATAAATGATCAAACACAATGATTTTGTTGCTTCCCACTACATACTAGACAGTACATCTGCCAGCCACAATTAAACACAGCCTTACTTAATTATGCACATTCATTATCAGATGCTGATTCATCGCCTTCATTGCCATCATCATCCTCATCATCATCGTGACCACCACCACCACCACCACCACCACCACCACCACCACCATCATCATCATCATCATCATCACAATAACTGCCTTCTTGCATATTCTTACATTATCGTGCTCCTTTTCTAGAGTATATGTCGCCGTGGAGGAGGTATCGATTCTAATCGAGATACCCCTACATTCTAGTCAGTACTATTTGTCTGATGGATGTCTGTTTTGAATACACGATCTCTCCTCCAAATAGCTGCATGCCATGTAAACACTTTATGTGATCAGCAAGTCAGAGTCCTGGTGCAGGGTCGACGATGGTTCTCTTCAGGTTCACTAGTTTGGCATTATAATAAAGATGTGTAACAGCTATTGTTTTGGGGAGTCCTCTTGCACATTCAGTAGATGAAATCATCTAATTGAAGAAAAAGAGTCTCTCAGATCATGAGTCAGATGGACGATGGGTGATCCATCGGCCATCTGACTCATGATCTGAGAAACTCTTCAGGAGATGTCGAACAGATGTGCAACCTCTGACTTAAGCCTGCATGTGAATGTATCCATATCATATGGACAAGCCCATGCTACTACATGCCTGTATGGAAATCCTAGGGAAATTGATGATTAGATCTGGGGACACTGAGCTGCAACATGATTCTAGCCAGCCATCTGATGTTCACTGGATCTATGAAAGGTGTACTCTCTGTTAAGAATAATAATCTGGCAATCGTTCCCTCCATAATAATCTGGCAATCGTTCCCTCCATAATAATCTGGCAGTCTTTCCCTCCATAATAATCTGGCAATCTTTCGCCACAAAGCAATAACAAAGCATTCAAGACACTTCAAGACATAGTGCCTCCAACAATACCTTGCATTCACTGGTTCACAACGACGTCTGAACTGTCAGACAGATCTCTGGAAGAGAGCACATCTATCAAAGCCAGACCTCCTTGAACCAAATAAGATTAATAGCTGGATTGAAAGAAGCCATTTGGTGTAACGATGGATGAAATTATCGATACTGTCCCATGATCGTAGATGTTCTAGAAAGTGAGAGAACCCTGTTAGTTCTACTGACAATGATAGCAGCGATGAATGTGAGGCGCCAACATCTGACGTCATTGCTAGTGGCTGTGACTAATTGAGTGATGGTATGGTGGAATACAGCTAGAAGATTTATTATCTAGTATGTAGAGGGCAGCAATACATACAATTTGAGTGCTCAATTCACATTTCCGGAGTATCCATCCATCGTCTGACTTCGTATGACGTTATAATCAGCTCAGCGCGTGTACGATGACGTCACAATCATTACGTCACAAAGGGTTCCATATAGACCGTCACCAAATCTCAAACAGTCCGACATGTTGTATGAATTGTATGTTTTTGTAATAATTCTTTGCTATTTAATAAACACGCTGTTGAATATTTTGAAACTAATCATGAAGATTTGCCAGTTGTTGTCTATCATTCAAATTCAGATCCTAACACGAGCACGTTCCTTTATCAGCACGTTGCCAGTCACTGTAATGCAAACATACCCAAGTCTAAGCAGCAGCAAAAACTGTCTACATTTTGACCTTTGGTGACCTAATTACTCAACTGATATTGATATAACCTACAGAAAATTTCACAGAGGACACTAAATGAAACATTTTAATGAATAATAAATAATAAAGAATGAAAGTTTTCTAGTTTTTTTCTAGCCCCCTAAGATGACAGATTTTGACGACCCTGATGTTGTTTGTTTTTATGACTAGAAAACAAGGATTGTAACACTCTTTATCTGGGAACATGTCCAGATCTTTCAAGATGGCGGTGGATCCTGATGTGGTGGGTGTGTATGAAGGGTTCTCATCCGCCGCCACCACCACCACCAACACCAACACCAACACCATCAGCTATTATTATTATTATTATTATTATTATTATTATTATTATTATTATTATTATTATTAGCCTAGGGCTGGCATATATTGTCCAAATCGCATCAGCTATAAAGCTCTACCTAGTTTACCATCAAGGATGTATTTCCGTCTACAGAGCATTCGGGATTTTTCGGAGAGTCACTTCATCATAAACTCCAGGGTAAGATTATCGTGAATAACGTCACGCACGCACGCACGCACGCACGCACGCACGCACGCACGCACGCACGCACGCACGCACGCACGCACGCACGCACGCACGCACGCACGCACGCACGCACGCACGCACGCACGCACGCACGCACGCACGCACGCACGCACGCACGCACGCACGCACGCACGCACGCACGCACGCACGCACGCACGCACGCACGCACGCACGCACGCACGCACGCACGCACGCACGCACGCACGCACGCACGCACGCACGCACGCACGCACGCACGCACGCACCCACGCACCCACGCACGCACCCACCCACCCAGTCTTCTGCGGCTGTAGTAGTAGAAATATCATACAGCTGCAATCTTCGCTTTTGAGCACGGTGTCTTGTCCTCAGCTACAAATCTTTTTAGCTTCCCGAGGGACATTCTTGATTTGAGTGTACCGAGTCATGCTTTCTTGAGGTCACCACGCAACGCGCTTAACATATTTATGCAATGACGTCCTCTCCTGGCTTTAAAGTTGCTGGCTCCCAGTAGGGCGAATTCCAAGGGTCTTTGTCCTGGTGTGTCTTCTGACATCCTTAGCACATGGCCAAACATGGGCAATCTTTGTTGGACGAAGTTTACAGTTAGCGGTGATGTATTACACGGCATGCATAATGTATCGGTGGACATTATGTGGGGAGCCGATTGATGTCTCAAACTCTGCAGACTTCACTGACTTGACTCGAACTCTCAGCTTGGTGTCCCATCTAGGATCTTTGGGCGCTAAATTATGTCGAAGGCCCGTGACATGGCAATGCACATTTTGTTGAAATCACAGTGTTTGGTCATGACTATTGACACAAGCGTGGTACGTAAAGGCTGTATTGATTAGGTGCGTGACAGGTTTTGTGATAATGCCACTTGCGTCTTTGAATAGTTTATTGCTCATGTCATCAATTCTTGATGCAAGTCCATTTTTCAGGGTTTTTGAGTGCCTTTTCAATTCTGCTGTTTCAATTGTTTATGGTTATGGCCTGTGTCACCTGTGAAAATGTGTGCATGCGTGTGTGCGTGCGGGCGTGTGGGCGTGCATGCGGGCGGGCGTGTAGGCGTGTGGGCGGGCGGCTACGTCACTAAAATAGTTCGCTATTTTTTTTTAGCGAGCAGATATTTCTAAAGAACGCCCCTCCCTCTTTGTGGCTATTTGTGCACATTTATATACAGTTTACTTTTTCATTATGAGCTAATCTTTACTAGGTTTGGGTGGATACAACTGCCAACCTCTTACGGATCGACGGCCGCAATGGAAACACAGTCACGACAGAGATTCATGATTTCAACTCAGGTTATTCACACACGCGCGCACGCAACCCCCACAAGCACGCGTCTACACAACGCATGCGCACACGCACGCACGCACGCGCGCATGCACGCACGCACGCACGCACGCACGCACGCACACACAAACACACACACCCACACGCGCGCGCACGCAACCCCCACAAGCACGCGTCTACACACACATACGCACACACGCACGCACGCACGCACGCACGCACGCACGCACGCACGCACGCACGCACGCACGCACGCACATTGGATTTTCTTTATCAAAATGAGATATCATTGGCAGAAGAGGAGGTAGGACAGACATAATGCTTCTAATTGTTAAATGGTGTGCCTTAATTTTTCATTAATGGGACTTTCGGATTTACCCATCTATCACGTGACATCAAAATCAACTGCGTGGCGTGTAGAGTGACGTCCTAATCAATGACGGCATGATAATAATAATAATAATAATAATAATAATAGTAGTAGTAGTAGTAGTAGTAGTAGTAGTAGTAGTAGTAGTAGTAGTAGTAGTAGTAGTAGTAGTAGTAGTAGTAGTAGTAATAGTATATTATTACCGGTGTTTATTAAATGCTTCATATTGGGTTATATCACTACATTCATACTTGTAGTTCCGTATGTGTTTGTGTCGTGATTCCCTGCTCTGGTTGTGTATTTAGGCTTCCAAAAGCGAAACTCTAGAAGTCTACGTTGATTGGTCCATTTTTTATTTGTATTTTTCGGCCAAAAAATACTCTCCTCTGGAAGTTGCGATGCGATCTAGCTGAAATACGTGGACTACGATTAGCTAATGTGGGCGATTGACACCTCACAGGAACTTAATATCATGGACCAATCGAATTTGGCCATTTCGGCAACCGTTTTCACCCTTTTTGTTTTATGGATTTTGATGGCGAAAATTGCCATAGGCCTACTTATGCTATTTATGCTTTAAATTCGAATTTGCTGCTTCCCAAAATAGGCGGTGATTTGTTTGGCGGCCATCTTGGATTATTCTTCCCCTTTCTGCCTGGCGGTTCTCCCGAAACCACCGGGTTCAGAACGACCAAACTGATTTCACCGGTAACAGATTGACGGTCCACAGAGTGTCTGAGAAAATGAAAGGATCCATGAGCATACTGCCAAAATATTTAGATTTTAAGTGGGGTGTTGAGTGGGGTGTGGGGGGTGGGGCGGGGGTGTTGGCGGTTGGGGTGTGGGTGGGGGTGGGGTGGGGTGTGTGTGTGGGCGCTGATTAACCCATTGACGTATGAATGTCTATACACAGTTTTAATTCATTGTAGATGCTAAAGACACAGGCTGAATTTACAATTTGACTGCAAGTTGTTCCTGCCTTTCGACTGGTGAATTATTAGATTTAATATTAACACTTATTAAACTGCAGAATGTTACCTTTTATTTCATCGATTTTGTACTAATTTTCCGGTGTCTATTAGACATTTAGAAAAGCTAGAATCGCCAATCACCGCTAACCCATTGTACTACTGAATGGTTGACCAGTGATTACTCAATTGAAAATTAGTTTCAAAATATTCAACAGAATATTTATTAAATGGTAAAGACATCACTGAATTCGTCCAACAACCCTTAGTCCGTCGTCAGTGAAGCGTTCATGAAGAACCTAACTACGTCATTTATGCCACGATTGATTATGACGTCATCCGACACATTAAGTATTTGATTATGACGTCATATGATTGATGGATAAAACGGAATCCTCCATTGGATTGAAAGCCAGTGCCCTTAGGTTGCAATGTCTTCTAATCAAGGTAAGTCCACAGTATTCAACAGTACGTTTTATTTTGTTTTGGCAAAATGTTACTTTATCTATTTATAAATGTTACTTTGACCTGTGCTGTATATAGGGAGCGGTGAAATATATGTGTCTTGTATTCAGGCGCTTGTTACGTGATTGACAAACTGACAGGATCCTGCACTGTACGAGCCATGGAGTCACGTGATAGTGGAGTGATAGTCGTGGGAGACGATCGGGCTGATCAATATAAAATGCAGAACATTAAAGAGTTCCTGAACTTTGATGACACGTTCAGATATATCGGACAGGTGACATTATCATAATGCAACTTTAATTATTCATGCAACTCTAATTATTCATGCAACTCTAATTATTCATGCAACTCCAATTATTCATGCAACTCCAATTATTTATACAACTTTAAATAATCTATTGAGTGACATGTTTAATTATCTAAATATATATGCTCAGTAAAGCGTGGCCAAAATTGTGATTGCACGTCTTTTAATTGATATAGGGTGGTGGTCTTAGTACGATACGTGTGCAAAAATACCACGTATCTGCAGAGCCACTACCGCCTACCTACAGAGTTAATAACCCAGATCTACAGAATCAATACCCCCATCCATTGAATCAATACCCCCTATCTACAGGTCCATACCCCCAATCTACAGAGTCAATATTCCCAATCTACTGTTTCAATACCACTTATCTACAGAGTCAATGCCCCCTATCTACTGTTTCAATACGACATATATCCTGCTTCAATACCACATATCTTTTGTTTTGATAGCACATATCTAGTGATTCAGTACTACATATCTACAGAGTCACTACCCCTAGCTACAGAATCAATACCGCCCATCTACAGAGTCACTCCCACCATCTACACAGTTAATACCAACTATCTAATGATTCAATACCACCTATCTATTGATTCAATCACACCTATCTGCAGAGTAAATACCACATGTCTACTGATTCAATACCACCTATCTATTGATTTAATACCACCTATCTACACCACCTAACTACTGATTCAATACCACCTATCTACTTATCTAATACTACATATCTATTTATTCACCACCACCTATCTATAAATGATGATGATATGTTGATGTATACCCGATAGTAAATCACTGAATTATTTATCTTTTAGCGAGATGGTGGCAAGTTCGATGTCTTTCAGGGGAAGAAATCACGCGTCTTAGACATGGGAGGAATGGATGCGATTATTGAAGTCTTCTTCCTGTCCGTAAGTGGCATGTAATTGGAATATTTCACTGCAGAAATGATCACCTTGAGCTAAGTATAATGGGTGGTGATAGATGTGCAACTTGATTGGTCGAAAGATAGAACATGACATGTGCTGTCAATTATTGTGGGTGTAGATCAACCACACATATATTGGCATATCGAAAGGGTTGATGGTGAGTTCAACCACAAGGAGTACACAACTCAAGACCCGCTCATATGTGTGAGATGTATCAGACTATGACCCCGTTCAATGATGTCATATGGCATGTGGTAGCCGGCAATCAATCAAAGTTGGGAATCTTATGATACTTGTGTCTGATCGCCACTCTTCCTTTCCCTATATACAACTAAATCATAAACTGTGACAGGTCTATCCCAGCCATCCTGTATGTATAACGCTACCTTCTACTGTACTGCTAGTTTTACATTGTGGCTCAAATATTCTCATTTCAAAGCAGCCATACTTATAAGTTTTGTTTTTTTACTGAATTCGAGATCACCTAAAATTAATTTCAAATTAGTCAATTGAATAGCCAGGATGCTTTAGACCATTTAGCATATTTTACTTAGGTGACCGTATGCTCCTTCTGACCGCAGGCCTATGCCTCTGTGATCAGATATCCATCATCAGGATACGGCGCTCTGTCGACTCTGGGTTCCAATGGTGTTCTAGATTCATATTTCCGTGGTTTGTCTCTCTAATGTCTGTCGAGACAAGCCTTAAATAAATGTGTTTACCAATGGCACTTCTGCAACGTGTTCTGGTAACTTGTTTTAGACATTTACAACCCGAACTGCAAAATAATTTCTCATCAGTTCTAAATTAGCCCTTGCTTGGAATATTTCCTATGATGCTCCCACCTGACACCCCCCCCCCTCAACCGCAGTGCATCACATTGCACAACACCATTTCTTAAAGTGTTCTGTTTCTTTGTGATACTATGGATAATCATGTAAACCTCAATCGTGTCCCCACGAACTCTGTGAAAAGTCATTGATGGGAGTTTAATTCTCCTATGCCTTTCTTCATAGCTTACTTCCATTAAGCCTGTTATCTGCTTCGTATCGCCTCTCTGGACATCTTCTGTTAATGTTACCTGGGTCTTTTTGTATGGTCTCCACACCGATGCCAAGGTAGCTTCTCGCCATTAAATTTTACAGGCTTATAATGGCCTTTTAATTCAGGTCATTCAGATAATTGCAAACATACTGGTTGCCTTGTTGAATTTTTCCCCAATGTGCTTTTCAAAATTTGGGTCTTCATTTATAGTGACACTTAGTATGGTATGCGCTTTGCGTCAGCAATAATGTGATAACTGTGTGGTTCTGATGGCGTCAACCTAAAGCCCTTGTTATCATGTTTATCTGGGTGAAAGGGCAGAAGTCAAATCTTTGCCGATTTACCCAGATCAGCGTAATCCGCCTGTAAGAGTTCCCTTTAAGGATTGTGCTAAACATCTTCGTGTCATCTGTGAATATGTATATATCTGACATTATACGACTCGGAAAGTCATTTATGTAAATAACCAAACGTGGAGGGCTTAAGACGGGGATGGGGAATCCAACTTTTCACATCCATCACACTAGACTCTTAACCAGCGATTGTTACTTGCTGTTTTTGATCATTGAGAAACGGTTTTGTCCATGAGTCTCATAGATGCACATTGTCAGAAGGTTTCTTAAATTCCAAGTAAATGGCACCAACGGAGTGTCCCTCATAGATCACCTTTATCAATTTATCCAAGACATACAGGATCTGTAATGTTGACGATCTTCTACTGACAAATCCAAGCTGTTTCTGACTAAAGGATTTGTTTTCTAATAGGTAATTCAGTATGTGTGTTATGATTATGTTTTCTAAGACTTAGCACATAATACTTGTTAGACTCACTGGCCTGTAGTTCCAGGCTTGCTTTTTGTCTACCTTCTTATATATAGCCGAAATCTTTGCTTCCTTCCAGACGCTAGGCACTGTCTTTGTTCTAAGTGATGATTCGTAAATCTTGGTTAATTAGATGGCCAGGGGTTCTGCAAGCTTGTTGGGCATACGGAGTGTGTGTGTGTGTGTGTGCGTGCGTGCGTGCGTGCGTGCGTGCGTTCGTTCGTGCGTGCGTGCATGCATGCGTGCGTGCGTGCGTGTGTGTGAATACGGCATGAGTCAGGGGACTTACCTATGCTTAGCTATACTCCAGGGCTTTTCCAACATCTCCTCTGTGATATGACGAGGTGTCATCTATGATATCATATCGAAATTTAGAATCCTTGATGTCAACCCTGCTGGCTCAAAGACGCTTGAAAAGAAGTTCGCTATACCCACAGCTTTCTCTTTGTTACTTTTGGTCAGTGGTGAATTCTTATCAGATTGGATTGTATATATAAGTCTGCTACGCTTTCCTTACATATTTACAAATTGCCTTTAGATTATGCTAATCCATTTCTTTGCTAAGGCTCCTTGAACGACTTTCTCATACACTTTATAAACGCTCTTGCCTTATTTCTTAACTTACAGTAGTCTTGATGCTTCTCTCCATTTATAGTCTCCATGTAATTCTTCCAGGTAGTATGTCTTTTCCTTATTGTTTTCAGTGCTGCACTATCAAGTTACTGGTTCCCCTTCTTGCTTGTGGTTGGTGGTGCCATCTTTCTTGGCATTTGTTCCGCTTCTGGATTTCACAATATGTCTGTGAAGATCAATAATTTCTCGTCCACCATATTCTCAGATTCTTTGAATCTCTGTCCAAAATTTACGTTAATTAATTCTATGTTCATTTTGAGAAACTCGTCCTTATCATAATATGTTCTGTCCTTTGGCCTGATAAGCGATTCTAGCTCCATGGATTCACCTGGGAGATTGGTATCAGCTTAATATGACGGCTGGATTCATCTGAGAGATTGGTATTGGCTTAATATGGCGGGTGGATTAATCTGAGAGATTGATATCAGCTTAATATGACGGCTGGATTCATCTGAGAGATTGATATTAGCTTAATATGGCGGGTGGATCTTCTTAAGTGATTTATATCAGCTTAATATGAAGGCTGGATTCACCTGGGAGATTTATATCAGCTTAATATTGCGGCTGGAACCAAGAGGCTGATGCCACAGGACGCCATACCCTAGTTGAATTTGGTTGTTGAATTCCACAAGTAAAAACCAGGGGCTTCCGCATTCAGGTGGAATTTGACATTGAATTCAAGGGCTTGATGCCAGAATCTACCCCGCATTCCATCAATATGTGGCTGTTGAATTGAAAACAATAACGCCAGCTGAATTGTTATTATAAGCACTACTTCTGAGTTGTGTGTTTTGCCAGGACGACTGGGTGGAATTTGGTACCATGAATCCGGCATATAGAGCACATACTCCAGTCCGTGTTGAGATGAAGAGCATAATGGTAAGTTTATTTAACCCTTTGACACTCATGGTGACTAAAGCGGCATTTGCAGTGGTTTTGAGAAATGCCCATTTACAGACCAAGAGAAGATTATTTTGTAAAATATATCATTGGAATGACTGGATTGATAACCGAGCCAGTCATTCAAGTGATACATTTTCAAAAACATTCTTCTCTTAGACTGCAAATGGACATTTCCTATGAGAAAATTGAAATTTTGTTGACCAAATTTGAGCGTTAAAAGGTTAATCTCCAATAATCAGATATGTGAGCTTTTAAACCCGAAAGGCCGAATTTGAAAATTTATTTACAATTGTGTAATATTATGTTGAATATTTTGGAAATAATTTGACTGGGAAATGTTGGCAGCAACATGTTTCTATCAAATGAGTTTCATTATATTCAACAGCCTACCTAAATATTTAGCTTGAGCTTGGGATTGAAATTGTGAATGTTATTGGTACTTGGATATAGGTATGTTTCTGCTCGCATACAGTACCGCTAACATGGCATCATCATCATCATCATCATCATCATCATCATCATCATCAGCAGCAGCAGCAGCAGCTGATGTATTTTTCTATTGTCACATGCACTGGTTCAGATTTTTCATGAAAAGAATTGCTATTGTTTTGTTGCATAAATAAAATGAGTATGATCGGTTGGTATCCAGATAGTTAAATGCCTACATTAATTTTGCTTTTACTAAACTGTTCCGAAGGTTTGGGATTTTTGGAAAGCAAAAACATTTTGGCAACCAAATGGGATAACTAATTTGCTTTGCAATTCCATATATTCATCCTTTAGAATTTTAGCAATTTCAAAAAATAATTCTGTTATAGCCTACGTTAGACTAAACGCGATGACATCACGTTGACGCAGAGAACCTGAATAAAATTGTTAATACCAATTGGCAATTTGGTATCCAAGGCCTTAATCCAAAATGCCTCTCTATCTAGCCTATATTCGTCTTTTTATCTTTGGTATTCACGTTTTTGAAATGCAGCAGCAGTAGCAGTAGCGGCAGCAGCAGCAGCAGCAGAAGCAGCAGCAGCAGCAGCGGCGGCAGCAGCAGCAGCAGTAGTAGTATTAGTTGCACAGCAACATCAGCACCAGTAGTAGTAGCAGCAGTAGCAGGGGTAATAGTAGTAATTGTAATAGTAATAGTAATAGTAATTGTAATAGTAGTAGCAGTAGCAGTAGTAATAGGAATAGTAATAGTAATAGTAATAGTAATAGTAATAGTAATAGTAATTGTAATAGTAGTAGTAGCAGTAGCAGTAGCAGTAGCAGTAGCAGTAGCAGCAGCAGAAGTAACAGCAGCAGCATCAGCAACGGGAGCGCTGGCATTGCCACAGCCGCAATTGCCGCCGCCATCGCCGCCACCATCGTCGTGGTTACTGCTGCTGTTGCTACTGTTGCTACCGTTGCTACTACTACTACTACTACTACTACTACTACTACTACTACTACTACTACTACTACTACTACTACTACTACTACCACTACTATTGCTGCTGCTGCTGCTGCTGTTGCTGACGCTGCTGCTGTTGCTTATGCTGATTCTGCTGCTGCTGTTATTGTTGTTGTTGTTGTTGTTGTTGTTGCTGCTGCTGCTGCTGCTGCTACTACTGCTACTACTACTACTACTACTACTACTACTACTACTACTACTACTACTACTACTACTACTACTACTACTACTACTACTACTACTACTACTACTACTACTATGGCGTGCGTTTATGTGGTTTGCCGCATGCCAGACGCATTCAGTGTGTTTTAGTTTTCCGCTTGACGCCCGCATATTGCTTTACGCCTGCATGACGCACGCGCGGCGCCCGCACTCTGTCTGTTCTGTCCTAAAGAAATAACTTAACATATTTATAGTACAATTTTGAACACAATGTAAGAAATATACTCTGAAATATTTTGAACATATATTGTATTGGAAGACATTGTTGTCCTAAACAGCAATATCTGCCAATCCAATTATTCTCAACATATTCAACAGCATGTGATAGGTTAGTATTTAGCTGTGCTGCATTTGGCCCTCACAGACATACCTCTAACAGACGCTCACAGACATACACCTAACAGACGCTCACAGACATACCCCTCACAGACGCTGACAAACATACCCCTCACAGATGCTCACAGACATAGCCCTCGGTTACGCTCACAGACATACGCCTCAGAGACGCGCACAGACATACCCCACACAGAGGCTCACAGACATACTCCTCACAGTCGGTCACAGAAATACCCCTCACAGACGCTCACAGACATCCATGTGAGAGGCTCACAGACATACCCCTCAGAAACGCTCACAGACATACCCTCACAGAGGCTCACAGACATATCCGTCACAGGGGATCACAGACATACTCCTCACAGACAGTCCCAGACATATCCCTCGCACACGCTCACAGACATACCTCTCAGAGACGCTCACAGAAATCCCCCTCAGAGACGCTAACAGACATACCCCCCCCCCACACACAGAGGCTCACAAACATACCCCTCACAGAGACTCAGAGACGTACCCCTCACAGACGCTCACAGACAGACCGCTTACACGCCCACAGACATACCCCTCAAAGACGCTCACAGACATACCCCTCACACACGCCCACATACATACCCTCACAGACGCTCCCAGACATATCCCTTAAAGCGGCTCACAGACATAGCCCTCAAAGCGGGTCACAGACATACCCCTCACAGACGCTCACATACATACCCCTCACAGACATTCGCAGACATAGACTTCACAGAGGATCACACACATACCCCTCACAGAGGCTCACAGACATACCACTCACAGACGCTCAAAGACATACCCTCTCAGACAGACCCCTCACACACGCCCACAGACATATCCCGCACGGACGCTCACAGACATACCCCTCGCAGACTCCCACAAATAAACATATCACAGACGCTCACATACATACCCCTCACAGACGCCCACAGACATACCCCTCACAGACGCTCACAGACATACTCCTCGCAGACTCCCACAGACATACACATCACAGCTGCTCACATACATACCCGCACAGAGGCATACAGACATACCACACAAAGACGCTCAAAGACACACCCCTCACAGACGCTCACAGACATACACCTCACAGAGGCTCACAGACATACCCCCTACAGAGGATCACAAACATACCCCTCACAGAGACTCACAGACGTACCTCTCACAGACATACCCCTCACCGACGCTCACAGACAGAGCGCTCACACACGCCCACAGACATACCCCTCACAGACATACCCGTCAAAGAGGCTTATAACATACCCCTCACAGAGGCTGACAGACAAACCGCTCACATGCGCCCACAGACATATCCCTCACATACGCTCACAACATACCCCTGGCAGACTCCCACAGACATACACATCACAGACGCTCACATACATACCTCTCACAGAGGCATACAGACATACCCCTCACAGACGCTCACAGACACACCCCTCACAGACTCCCACAGACATACACATCACAACCGCTCACATACATACCTCTCACAGAGGCATACAGACACATCCCTCACAGACGCTCACATACATACCCCTAACAGACTCCGGTAAACGTACCCCTCACAGACTCCCACAGGCATACACCTCACAGAGGCTCACATACATACCACTTACAGAAGCTCACACACATACCCCTCACAGAGACTCACAGACGTACACCTCACAGACGCTCACATACATACCCCTCACAGACGCTCACAGACAGACCGCCCACACACGCCCACAGACATACGACGCAAAAACCCTCGCAGATATACCCCTCACACACGCCCACATACATACCCCTCACAGACACGCACAGACATACCCCTGAAAGAGGCTTATAGACATACCCCTCACAGAGGCTCACAGACAAATCCCTCCCAGACGCTCACAGACACACCCCTCACAGACGCTCACAGACATACCCCTAACAGACGCTCACAGACATACCCTTCACAGAGGCTCACAAATATACTCCTCACAGACGCTGACAAACATATCCCTCACAGACGCTCACAAACATACCCCTCAGTTACGCTCACAGACATACCCCTCAGAGACGGTCACAGAAATACCCCTCACAGACGCTCACAGACACGCCTCTGAGACGCTCAGAGCCATACCCTTCAGAAACGCTCACAGACATACCCCCGACAGAGGCTCACAAACATACCCATCGCAGGGCCTCACAGACATACTCCTCACAGACGCTCACAGACATATACCTCACAGGCGCTCACAGACATACCCACACAGAGGCTCTCAAACATACACCTCACAGAGACTCACAGACATACAACTCACAGAAGATCACAAACATACCCCTCACAGACGGTCACAGAAATACCCCTCACAGACGCTCACAGACACGCCTCTGAGACGCTCAGAGCCATACCCTTCAGAAACGCTCACAGACATACCCCCGACAGAGGCTCACAAACATACCCATCGCAGGGCCTCACAGACATACTCCTCACAGACGCTCACAGACATATACCTCACAGGCGCTCACAGACATACCCACACAGAGGCTCTCAAACATACACCTCACAGAGACTCACAGACGTACCCATCACATATGCTCACAGACATACCCCTCACAAACGGCCACAGACAGACCGCTCACACACGCCCACAGACATACCCCTCAAAGAGGCTCACAGACATACCACTCACACACGCCCACATACATACCCCTCACAGATGCTCACAGAGATTCCCCTCAAAGAGGCTCACAGACATACCGTTCACAGACGCTCACAGACATACCCCTCACAGACACTCGCAGACATACAACTCACAGAAGATCACAAACATACCCCTCACAGACGCTCACAAACATACCCCTCAGTTACGCTCACAGACATACCCCTCAGAGACGCTCACAGACATACGCCACACAGAGGCTCACAAACATACCCTCACAGAGGCTCACAGACATACTCCTCACCGGCGCTCACAGAAATACCCCTCACAGACGCTCACAGACACCGCTCTGAGACGCTCAGAGACATACCCCTCAGAAACGCTCACAGACATACACCCGACAGAGGCTCACAAACATACCCATCACAGGGGCTCACAGACATCCTCCTCACAGACGCTCACAGACATATACCTCACAGGCGCTCACAGACATACCCGCACAGAGGCTCACAAACATACCCCTCACAGAGACTCACAGACGTACCCATCACAGACGCTCACAGACATACCCCTCACAGATGGTCACAGACAGACCGCTCACACACGCCCACAGACATACCCCTCAAAGACGCTCACAGACATACCCCTCACACACGCCCACATACATACCCCTCACAGACACTCGCAGACATACCACTCACAGAGGATCACAAACATACCCCTCACAGAGGATCACAGGCATATCCCTCACAGACAGACCCCATCATACACGCCCACAGACATATCGGTCGCAGGCTCCCACAGACATACATTTCACAGAGGCTCACAGAAATACCCCCTACAGAGGCTCACAAACATACCCTAACAGAGACTCACAGACGTACCTCTCACAGACGCTCACAGACATACACCTCAGAGAGGCTCACAGACCGACCGCTCACACACATCCACAGACATACCCTTCAAAGACGCTCGCAGACATACCCCTCACAGACATACTCCTCACACACGCCCACAGACATACCCCTCACAGACGCTCACAGACATACCCCTCGCAGACTCCCACAGACATACACATCACAGATGTTCACATACATATCCCTCGCAGACTCCCACAGACATACACATCACAGATGCTCACATACATACCCCTCACAGAGGCATACAGACATACCACACACAGACGCTCACAGACACACCCCTCACAGACGCTCACAGACATACACCTCACACACATATCCCTAACAGACTCCGGTAAACATACCCCTCACAGACTCCCACAGACATACAGCTAACAGAGGCTCACAGACATACCGCTCACAGAGACTCACAGACGTACCCCTCACAGACGCTCACAGACATACCACTCACAGACGCTCACAGACATACCCCCGACAGAGGCTCACAAACATACCCATCACAGGGGCTCACAGACATCCTCCTCACAGACGCTCACAGACATATACCTCACAGGCGCTCACAGACATACCCGCACAGAGGCTCACAAACATACCCCTCACAGAGACTCACAGACGTACCCATCACAGACGCTCACAGACATACCCCTCACAGATGGTCACAGACAGACCGCTCACACACGCCCACAGACATACCCCTCAAAGACGCTCACAGACATACCCCTCACACACGCCCACATACATACCCCTCACAGACTCCCACAGACATACAGCTAACAGAGGCTCACAGACATACCGCTCACAGAGACTCACAGACGTACCCCTCACAGACGCTCACAGACATACCACTCACATACGCTCACAGACATACCCCCGACAGAGGCTCACAAACATACCCATCACAGGGGCTCACAGACATCCTCCTCACAGACGCTCACAGACATATACCTCACAGGCGCTCACAGACATACCCGCACAGAGGCTCACAAACATACCCCTCACAGAAACTCACAGACGTACCCATCACAGACGCTCACAGACATACCCCTCACAGATGGTCACAGACAGACCGCTCACACACGCCCACAGACATACCCCTCAAAGATGCTCACAGACATACCCCTCACACACGCCCACATACATACCCCTCACAGACACTCGCAGACATACCACTCACAGAGGATCACAAACATACCCCTCACAGAGGATCACAGGCATATCCCTCACAGACACTCAAAGACATACCCCTCACAGACAGACCCCATCATACACAAATCGTCGTGTCGT